>CM047807.1:106803881-107032247 GCA_026214975.1 Gentiana macrophylla
TTTCTGCCAATGCCATTGATGTTTTTCACTGGTTCTGATACTCCTCTTTCTCTCTGAAACCGAAATAGGTAAGAGGCCATTTCAATATCAGTCTGTTCAATTAAAAATGGTGTTTTTTTTTTTTCATTTCCTTGTGTCAATTCAAAGTTGATCATTATACACATGGCTCTGCTTTTCTTTGTCACAGCTGGATAAACGCAACTAAGTTCCTAACGGGTGCATCAACCTGTTAGAAGCATAGCTATCCCAATCATCTTAAAGCATGCGGGTGTAATTAGTTGGGGAGCTATGGCAATGGAGCTCTCATCATTCTTCATATTTGTGATGGCTATTCTCTGTTTCTTGGGAACGAATGATGATGATAGTGGTGGCTACAGCCACTTTTGAAAAAATCACATTGCTGCTAAGTTACTGCTACATTATTTATTGTACAGACAAGTTGTGTTTTGCCTTTGTTGTTTGTCTCTTTTACCAACTTCAAGTCTCGATGCTTGAAAGATTTGTGCTTTTTTAAGTAGTAGGTGAATCCGGTTTACGTAATCCATTACTGTATTATTTGTACATTCTTAACGCTTGAACGATGAAAGTTTAATGAACATGATCACCATATGGATACATACAAATCTTCTTTTACGATACCTCGAGGCCAATTGTGTGGAAGATCTATAGCAGTGACTGGTTGGCATAGTTGATAAATATCCATCCCTTTACAACATCGAGTTAAAACACTGGATATGGAGACTTGACAAACATCCCCAAGCTAAATGATCGAGCATGTTCAGGACTGGACTGCAAAATGATTCAAGCAGAACTAAATCGCACAAAAATTGACTTGACGAGTCCTCAAAGTCAGCTTGATTCATTCATTCTGCTTGAATATAATGCTGGAAAATGCTCGAGCAAAGATCTCCAGCAACATTGCACTGGGTAATACAAATTATAAACGAGCTGCTCAAGAGCATTACACAAATGACTCATTGATATTGCACAGCACATCTAGGGCCACACTAAATATCCCAAGTAAGATCTCAGGACCAAAATGAACATAGACAGGTATTCTACTCCATCAACAAGTACCTTCAAGAACACAAACTTGAAGATTCTACAAGAACACACACACACTTAGAGACTATACCATATTTCAAAACTGCACAAAACAGGCCTATTTCTGGGCGCACTCACTGTGTTTTTACTTTTTACCATGATATCACACCGGAGATAATTGACTTGTTAAAGTCAGACTACTTAAAAATCGATTGTGTTGCTATGCCACAAAGACAAGACGCCCTAATTTATTGCACTGGGAATGCTTTTTTGTATGTAATGCCATTGTTAACCTACTGTACCATTAGTCATCTCTGGTAAAAGGCCCTCTGGGAAAACACAACAACCAACAAAGAATTACTACAAACAAGGAGTAGAAATTAAACAACAAATAAAAGTTTCAGTTTTATTTTTCATGTCAATTAAATAGAGCAATAGTAGCACAGAGACTCAATTAGACAAGAGAATCAACCCCAATTCTCGTAAACATCACAACTAAATCCTCCCAGTATTTGAGCAAAATCCATATAGGGGGTCAACCTATAATCGATCAAAATACCACACGGAATTGAGGAGCATCAGGGCCACTCGCAGGAAGAATCTCCCAGCGGCAGGGTTCAAGCTCGTCGGAAACAGGGCAGAAGCCAGCTAGAGTGAGCTTGTCCCCTGTAGCGGCAAACCGACCCGAACTCGAAAACCGTAATGTCTGACAATGGTGCCGGCGGCTGGGGACCTTCATAGCTCCGTTCATCCCTGGTACTTCAGATGTTGATGACGACCCTGGTGCTTCAGACGTTGATGACGACGACGACGGAGGTTGTTGGGGTGCCGTAACGGGTTTCGGGTCGGATTTGGGACCGGAATCCTTGTTGTTGTTGTTGTTGTTGCCCCTAAACCAAGAGAAAATACCCATTATTGATTGATTTTGGATGCTTCCAGGAAGGAAGAGGGTTTGGCTATTTAAGCCTTGAGTGATGACTGAGGTTTAGCTATTACCTTATCTATTTCTACTACCGCTCTCTGTTATCTATTTCTATACCCCCCTACATGTCGGGTTAACTTTCGATCTTAGGTTGTTCGTATCTTTAAATTTATTATTTTATCATTTATCTTGTCTTTATTATAATTTCGCAAAACACTCATTTTTCTAATTTTACGTTAAATGAAACGTAAAATTACGTTGTTTGCATTCACTCGTCGCCAACATTTCACACCTGAAAAATATTTCCTAAAATCATCGCTCATTCCCAACCCAATTGTTGAATACAAAACCCTATTGTTATTCCTGATTTCTAATTTCCTTCCTTATCTACAAAAACCTAGCTTTAATTTTCTTCCCATCAATGTGTTTTAATCAATCGCTTAGTAGTTTTTTCAACACCGCGAGTGTTTACGACACCTGGCGATCAATTGTATTTAAGATGACACTTATAAGAATGAGTGTTGAGCAACCTATTTATGGTGAGTAAATTTATAATCGTGAATTTATTTTGTTAATGATTCTTTAGAACAAATTATTGCAATAATGTTTATTCTTGTACTTGTGTTAATGAATTTTCAAAAGGTAATTGATTTTGAAGTATTGATTTTGAAGTACGTAAAATATTGCTTTGTGATAACTGATATCTGAACATGAAAATGTATCACACATGTGAAGAGTAATTTGCCACGGGATTGCAGGGCCAATCTCGGCCGAAGCAGGTTGGGATGTTTCATAAATGGGCCGCTCAAGAAAACTAACCCAAACCAAACCAACGACTATAAAAACCCAATGGGTTGGTTGGATTCTGTTTTCATCCATAAAACACGATCTATAATAAAACTTTTATGCTATAAAATCCACACACGTATATATCAAAATTCGAGCCCATACCATATGCTCATAACAATAATCGTTAAAAAACACTTTTTAGAGAGAAAACGTTAAAATTTGATAATTAAGAGTTCACAACATATAAAGATAATAATTAAACACCGATAATATACATAAAAACATACACTGATTCTTTTTTCAAAAAGTCAAAGAATCAAGATGTGAAACCGAAAATGAAGTGATGCAAATCTCTATGATAACATCATTTTTCTTTGGACGCTCGTTGATTTTCCGTCACCCTTAATGCCAAGTAAGGCTGAGGAGATTCGAATCATTGCTTTAAACACACTTTTCAAGGTTGAGGAAGAAAACGTCGAACAACTATCACCTGTGAGAGGCGCAGATGAAAATGACGGAGGCAATTGTTGATCGACAAATTAGGCTTCAATTGGGAGAGGGATTTAATGAAAAAACCTACTTATAACAATTAAAATATAAAAGAACTAAAAAGTAAAACGCGAAAGCGCTGAAATATTGACGGGCGAAAATGAACGCTAAACGCGCATTTCCATTTCATTTAATGTAAAATTCGAAAATGATTTTTATCAGAAATACGACATACATAGATACGTAAAACGCTTAAAGCTTAAAGATAAGAAATCCCAAAGTTGACCCAAACATACGCAATTGGTTTGTGATTAATTACTCTAAAAATATTTGTTTTTTCCGGTGCACTGACAATACCTCAAAAATTTAGTCACAGATAATTGTATTTAATATTCTAATCATTTTCATCTACACGAATATCAAAAAAATCTCAACTATCGAATCAATATTTCACTTTATTTTTTTATCTGATTTAAATCAAAATAATTCATCGAGTAGATGGATGTTATATTTTTTAGTTTTGAAATATGAATGTCATGTGCATTTTTTTAAAGGTTTAGAGTCTCGATGATTAAGCTGAAACTCGAGGATTAAAAGGTTCAGGTCTCACGTATGTAGGGATTATATTCCACCGTGGTAATTCCACTTTGAAAAGGAAAAAGAAATATGAATGTAATGTTTTCTTTTTAGAACGAATGTTATGTTTTATAAACAACATTCATTGTTTTTGCAGTAATTGCACTAGAACCTATTTTGTGATGCCGCCACGAGATGCTATGCAGCACCCCACTCATGAACCAAAAAAATGAAGTCTACCCTTTGTAAACAATAACAACAATAATTATTATCAACATTTTTCATCGCGCATTTCTGTAATACATGTTGTAAAAATGTTAAAAATACAGTAAGAATCCATAGATGGTCGGTCTTCATGCTACCTAGGCTAGCCAAAATCGCAGAGCTCCCTTTGATTGTTTGATTACACCCTTGAACCTCTTTCTGAGAGAATTCCTCCTTTTCAATCCAATGTTTTGCACAACATTGATAAAATAGTGAAGTCGTCTCCCCATTTGGGTATCAGAAAGAAAGAGATCTTGCTCGGGTTCACCACCAGCCACTGTTAGGGGACGAAAAGAACCTGAAAGTGAATGTCAAAGATAATAAAGACTAAGCTTTTCAAGAAAACCAGTTAATCATAGAGACCATCTTGAAACATACACACACTTTCCTGTTCCCTCTTACATTTCCGGTACTTGATTCACATTATCAATTCAGTATAGAAGACTCTGTCCTTCGAGTCCATATGTTCTTTTTTTTTTTTGTGTCTCGTGTTTTCTAATTATCATTCAACGATCCGAAAGATTTCAGCCACTTATGGCACTAGTATAAAAGACTTGTACATTGCCAATCAACTAAACAGCAACTTCCATAGCCCATAAGCAGATCGTATTGGCATGCAGGACACTAACTCTATGTGCCATACTCCTATTGTTTGTGGCTTAGTTACCAATTTTCTTGACAAATGAGTGCAATCACATAAACTTTACTTAACAGTTTTATTGGTTCAAGGGAGTTCGGATCATTGGAATCTTATCTTAGTTTCACCTAAGAACCTGAGGGCATTAGAAGGAAGAGGAGGATAGCGGGGCAAAGCTCAAAAGACTAATCTCCAGTACCTAATCCCATCTCTACATGGTTTCCATTGGTATCATTATTTACAAAAGGTCTAATTGGAATCAGTGGATGACAAAAGGTCTAATCACCATCATAGTAGTTGCAATCAGCATTCCATTAGTGACCGTTGATTGTCAAAAAAATAAAGTAAGCGAATTTAGGGACCCATCAAACCACTAGAATTTCAAGAATGTCGGTCCTAAAAGTATAGTAAGATGGCCTTCCAGGCCAAACATAAACCGCACTAATCTACTTCACATCAAATAAATAAATAAGAGGTCAGCAAGCTATAAGTGCATGATCCATTGAACAGCTAATAAAACACTATCAAAGAAGACAATTGCATGATGAATAAATTGAAATCAGATATATTTATCATCTCCTGGTTCAGAAAACGATTTCAGAAAGACTAGAATAAGTAATTGAAAAAGATTACCTCTGAATGCCAGAAAATTAAATCTTTGCCCCATTAGCTAAGCCACACTACCACCAGAAGCTTTAGAATTCCTAAAACTCCTTCTTCAAATGTGTCACTCTTCTCATGCAGGCGGCTTTGGATTTCCCCGGTACAGCAGCTGCAATCTTCTCCCACCTCATTGCTACATCTTTTGGGAATACCTTCAATGCATTAAGCAATGCTAAATCCTCTCCTGAACTCCATCCAGTAATAGCCTCTCCTTTTCCTTCATTATTCTCTGATCCACTAATATTACTCTCATTTCCTCCTCAGTTTGCCGGTCCATCGGCTTTCTATCCTTCAAGAACTTCGTATAACTATCATCATCACTAACTTTCTTCTCCCCAATTCTTTAGCCCTCTTTATTACACTCTCAACCGTGTGCCTCCCTTGAAACCCACCCGCCATCGCCTCCCACCGACCCGGTTTCCCCACCGGATGCTTCCCATCCACTTCTTCAACAGCTCATCATCCTCATCAGTCCATTCCATTTCCATATCCACATCCTTTTCGACAACTTCACCGAGGGCCCATTGCCATTGATTGCAGAGCCATTCGAAGATTCCACAGCCGAGCCAACATAGCCTGACCTGTTTGGACCGGATCCGAAATTCTTGTCATCTGACTTTCTGGTTGATTTAGATGATCTTTTGCTACTCTTTTGTTGTTATCATCAGATGATTCGCTTTCTTTGGCGGGTTCCTCCAAAGGTGGACCAACTCCGACCCGGATGTCGCCGGCGGTCAGAGAGGGAGGAGCAAATGGGCCGACGAGGAAGGAAAGAGAGATCCATATGAGGATGGACTTGATTGGCTCCGATGTAAGGTAAGTAAAGGAGAGCGTGAGGAATAAGGCAGAGATGAAAAAGAAAGAAGAAGGGTGGGCTTATGGAGAGGTAGAGTTTCAGGTCGGGTCGAGTTGGTTGCTGGGACGCCTTAGAGTGGAAGAGGAATTTGGGACCAGCGTCCTCTTCGAAGAAATCCATGGCCTTCTTTCTCTTTTGCTCACTTTCTCTGCGACCAAGACTTCAACCCTTAAACACCGATTCACGGGGAAAAGGGAAGAGTCTGCAACTTTTCTAACGCTTTATGGTAGGAACTAGGAAGGAAAAAAAAAGGAAAAAAAAAATCAATCCAAACCGTAAATCAAACCGGTCCAAACGGAAATTACCTAAACCTATTGCAAATCAAAGTATTTGGTTTAATAACAAACCAAGTAGTTTGCCTAAATGACTTTGGAATCACATATGACGTCATACGCGATTTTTAAGATCACATTTTGAAAGAGATAGCTCTATGTAAGAAGTCGAATTTGCGCTGCGATTATACAGCTTTAACCATCAAATCAACACTTTTAAACGGATACATCGGTGAAAGCTTTTACAAGCAGTGATCCATTTTGGAACGCCGATTCCTACGGCTTTGAGCACACCAACTAATTCGCACTGCAATCCAATATAAAATTTACGATGTAAAGAATCATATTACGGCCGATTGTCGCAGATACCGTAATCTTTAAGCAAAAATTAACTAAAACAATTGTAAATTGAAAATTTTGATTTGTTTGACTTTGCATACGATTCTGATCAATATGTCCCTGATACAGTGGCTTTTAGGGAAAAATATATTTAAAGCAATTGCAAATTGAATTATTTGGTTTGGTTTCAAAATATACCGTTGCACTGGTTTGATTCTGGTCATTTTCGTTTCTGTTTTATCCCAACCCAATTCGAAATTAATCTGGTTGCCAATAGAACATAACATGAGATTGTTTGCCCGCCAAACTCCATTACAGAACAATATGGCCGTTGGGAGCAAATCCTCCAACATTCCCCTCAAGCTTTCCTCAAAAGCCCTCGATAGATTCATCAATAGAATCCAAACCCAGAAGAATCTGTCAAAACCATCTCCTTTTCCCCTCGTCATATCGATTTCTATGACCAGGATCAGAATGGGTTGCGCACGCTAACCCTCACCCACCCAATCCTACGCATTTTAGACTCATGCACTCCCAGTCTCCATTATTTCAACCAAATCCACACTCAACTTCTCGTCTTAGGTCTGTTTCAAAATTCCCTTACTGCAAGCAGAGTGATCATGAAGCTCTGTTATTCAGAGTCTACAATGTTTCGTGTGGTTGAATTATTTGATAATTTCTGAAAACCCGGATGCATTTTTGTGTAATTCTATTATTCAAGCGTATGTGAATTTCAATCACCCAGAAAAGGGATTAGATTTTTACTGGTTAAAAATGGTTAAAAATGGCATCTTTCAGAATAATTATACTCTTCCAATTGTACTTAAGGCTTGTGCTAATTTGGGTTTGTTAAAAGAAGGTCTGAGGATTCATTGTCAGGCTGTGAAATGCGGGTTTGAGTCGGACTTATATGTTAGGAATTCTCTGATTCGTTTGTACTCTGAGTGTAATGAAATTGGGGGTGCCTGGAAGGTGTTTGTTTCAAGTTCTCACTCGGATTTGGTTACATGGAATACGTTGATTGATGGGTATGTGAAGAATGAGGATGTGAATAGTGCTCGATGGGTTTTTGATAGGATGAAAGAGAGGGATACAGTTAGCTGGAATACAATGCTTTCCGGTATGTTGGGGTTGAGATATGGATACTGCCAAAAGTTTGTTCGATGCGATACCTTATCCTGATGTTGTGACTTGGAACTCTATGATTGATGGGTATGCTAAGATAGGGGATGAGAAAGCTGCTAGGAGATTATTTGATCAAATGGGTGGTCTAAGGAATATAGTTTCTTGGAATTCCATGTTGGCTCTTTATGTGAGGTTGAAGAACTATAACGAGTGTTTGAGATTGTTCGATATGATGATTGCGTGAAGGAGATTTTCACTTGAATGAGGCCGTGATTTGTAAGTGTATTGATTTCTTGTGCGATTTGGGGAGCCTTGAGAGGGGTGAGCAGATTTATTCATACATAAAACGAGTAGAAGTATTGAGCCAGACACGTTACTTTTGACTACTTTGTTGACAATGTT
Organism: Gentiana macrophylla; assembly: GCA_026214975.1. NCBI lineage: Eukaryota > Viridiplantae > Streptophyta > Magnoliopsida > Gentianales > Gentianaceae > Gentiana > Gentiana macrophylla. The sequence goes on from CM047807.1 coordinate 106,812,260, forward strand.
TGCCAAGTGTGGTAATATGGAGCTTGCTCAGGAGGTCTTTGATAAGATGCCGGAGAAAATGTTGTATCATGGAATTCCATTATTATGGGTTATGGGATAAATGGGCATGGAGATAAAGCTCTTGCAATGTTTCTTGAGATGGAAAAGAGTGGTCCGGAACCAAATGATGCTACTTTTACCAGCATATTAAGTGCATGCACTCATTGTGGGATGGTGTTAGAGGGTTGGTGGTACTTTGATTTGATGCATAGAGTTTACGGCATCGAGCCCAAGATTGAGCACTATGGCTGCATGGTTGACCTCCTTGGCCGTGCTGGTTTAACAAGAGATTCTGAGGAGCTTCTTTGGAACTTGATACGGTGAGTTCCCCACCATTATGGGGAGCTTTACTTTCAGCATGCCGGACCCACTCGAATGTAGAACTTGAGAGATTGTTGCTGGGCGGTTGATTGGGATGGAACCAGGAGATATTGGACCTTATTTACTGCTGTCTAACATATATGCTGCTGAAGGAGATGGGACGATGTGGAGAATGTTAGAACGATGATAAAAACATTGAGACAGAAAAGTTGGCTGGATCCAGTCAAATACACTCCATAGATTCAAATGCTTATCCGTCTTGCGAAGACAGGTCTGTCCACAAGAGGAGCATGCTCTACTCTATGTTAAGTGAGATAGGTGTTAAGATGAAATTATCATGCAGACAATAAGACAGGAATACGATCTTCATAATTAACGCAGATATGTTTTCTGCTATAATATAGAAGGGTGACTTCTCCTGAAATAGTTTTATGCATATCGATTGTTACCACTTCCGCCTTTGGTTAAAAAGGGAAACCTTACAGAGTGAAGAAGGAAAGAGAAAAGAGGCTTCATGATGGATTTAAAACTAACTATCCATAGAAGGGTGACTTCTTAGTTGTATGAATATCATTCTGCACATGGATGACTGTCTATTGGAATACACAGTTCTAATAACGCTTAGCTAAATCCCGTTTCTATTGATGTGTACTATGTATGTGGAGAAAGAAACAACAGTTTATACAGTTTTTTAGCAGATAATGTCAGTCCAGTCAGTTAGCCATGGAGATTCTGAGTTATAAGGGTTCATAAATCAAAGTTCCAATCCACCGGGATCGCTGTGTAAATTCTATTCTATACCATAGAAGGTAAAATTCAAGATTTTGTTATGTTTGACATTAATACACTTCCTATTGTATTTAATAGTGATGTGTTGAAGCACTTGTGTAATTTTTTCTTGTTTGATCATCAATAAAAGTTAAAGCTACATTACGAGAAGATCTTTATTTGTAGAGTTTTTACCATGCTTTGCTTTCTGGTTATAATTTACACTATAATCTCAAGTTATTAATTTGCAACTTGAGATTTTTTTTAGTATGTACATAAATATTGAGTGAGAGCAGGCAACTATCATATCTTAATAATAATGAAAACTGTATAAACCATGCCTTGATGACTTTACTAATTAGTTATAATTGCAATCACTTTATTGAGCAACTTTTTCAGATAAAAACTACACGAATGCCTCCGAGGGCTATTACCGCACAGGAAACTACAGATTATAGTCTGATCTTTTTTCTTAGCTTAGTTTATGCCCTCCGGGAACTATTACCCGCACGCTATATATGTGAATCATGAATAACATATTTTTTCTAGCTTGTATATCGATCTATGCAGTAACTTGAACTCCCGAGTCGTATATGTCTCCAGGTTTCCAGTTTTCAGGTATGTTGTTAACCGAACAACCCACGACTCATCTCCATCATCATCACCACTAAAAAGCATTCTTATTGATAATGGTCCGCTTAGGGCGAGGTTGTTGTCCACACAGCTCCATAACTTCTATCCAAGAGCTTGCACTCAAAGTTTGTTGTCTGAAGATGTAAAAGACATGCATTATTCAATCAATATGTCTAAGGAGCTGTACTATAATACTACTACAAAGTAGATGTATAAATATCATGCATTTTTACCTCACATAATTGCACAGCAGTAATGTCCATGTTGCCCTGTTGATACCATATTACAAATGCTAGGTAATACGGGTTATTGCTGTGTTCATCGATCTTGAATGTTATGTTTTGTAGGGGTAGCTGCATGGGACCCTTTGAGAAGACATAAAGTGAGATTCATGTTGTACGTAACGTAAACTGTATCTTCTGTAAATGTTCTAACCTTTTGTATTCGATATCAACTAGGCCAAGTGACATCAGGAGGCAGCGACGCCTGTGTTCTGAGCCATGTTGGTGAAGGCGCGCTGGCTGAGAATGAAGTCAGTATCGCCACCACTGCTTCCATGATCGGTTATAACCACTGTTGCTCCTTCTGATGAGCAATACAAACTGTTGGTGCATCTCACCTGTGTGACAAAACTAAACGGAAATTAAGAAACAAGAAAGCAAGTAGGGCACCTTTGAAGATGGAGTCATCCTGTGTATGCAGGATCCGTTATATTTCTATAATAGGCTCAAAACTGTGATCTTTAGTCATAAGATCACTACTTTTGATGTTGTGTCTTTTCGCATATAGAAAAAAAGGGGCGGAGTGAGGAAAAGAGGACGAGGATTGACTAAAACAGTATATTTTAACATTACATTATAGCAATCCCACATCCTAAGCCACTTCGATAGAGTTCTGATGCAGCGAAACATCTCCTCCATTGATTGTTGCTCCAAAGGATCCAAATCCTGCATTCACCAGCTGTAATTTAGTAGAAAATTTATGTGATTAATTAGATTAGTGAATTGTCATGCACACAATACATGATACAAAAGACATATATATGCATGTATGCAAACTCAACATTGAATCTTGTTACATACTTTCGGTTCCTTTTTCTGTAGAATTCGGATAGTAGGCTGCACGAGAAGGTATATAGCAATCAGGGCATGTTGCAGAGTTTCCAAGAACTTGCATGAAGAAGAGAAAAGCTAAGAAAAGAAAAGGGACGTGCCGGTTTGGAGCCATTTTGAGGTGCAAGGTTGCTAAAACAGGGAAGGTGTATTATACAGTGAGAAAACTTGAAACTTTTCATGCATGGAATGAATAATTTCCTTCATGTATTTATAGGTAAATAATGCAGCATTTGTTAAGATATAGGCCTCCTTTTGGTCAAAATTCTGTTATGATACCACTTTCAAATTAAAAAGATGGTTCATGAACCCCTTTTGTATTTCTACAAGCAAACCTTGTTAGACTTGGGAACCTTTGTAAAATTGCTGTCTGACCTACAGTCCCTTAACATTCTCTTTACCAATTCAAATTGTACTTTATCCTTCTCGGGCAGTGGCTGATCCATAAATCAAAGTCAATACAACACAAAGTGTACGTTTTTTCCCTAACGTTAAAACGACATCATGGTGCATATTATTGCTATAAGTCTCATCAAGATCAATTATATTCAATGATATAAAAGATATTACTTAATATTTGTTGCGGAAATAAGACTTCCACAATAAACGTCACAATAAATAACCATTAACATGGCTTTACATCATCAATGACGACGTAAGATATCATCAATGATGTAAAAAGTCTATTGTCCCTTTGTTGGAAAACTACTAGCACTATTTTAAATGAAATCGTGCACTATAAAATACCGTTTGTACTTGTAATTTTACTCTTTCTCTCTCTCTTTCCAACACTGTGTTTCAACTTTGAATAAAGGGCAGAAATGAGTCGATAGATTCATGAAGCAGCTTTGAGTTGAATCACAACTCTTTGTTTAAATAGTTTGGTTCAATACGTTTCGAGAAAAAAAAAAAAACTCGACGCAAATACTAAATGAGTCAATATCAAGTATTCTCGGGCTTGACCTATGAGGATGCTCAAATTTAAAACATTAAAAAAAAAAAAAAAAAAAAAAAAAAAAAAAAAAAAGTATGTTTCTCAACAACAACAACAAAAAAAAAAAAAAAAAAAAAAGATCGAGTATGTTTATGCATAGACTGAATTGATATATTTATTAGATTTTATGTGTTACTACTATTATTTGTGAAATAAATCAATAACTTCGGATGTTTCATTTAAGAATATTTCCTAGCGAGCATATCAACTTAAAATAAAATTTATCAAAATAATATTATATTTATCAATACACTTTTGAAATGAAGACATATATTTTATTTGAGACAAAATAAGTTTAAAACTCGATTTGAATTTAAAACTACTTGAGATCGAGTTTGATTTTAATAACCATACGTTCGTGTAGAGGCTTGAATTTTTAAAATTTGGTAGTTATATTTGACACGATTCGAATAGTAGTAGTTTGTTATAAATGGGTTGGAGGAGTAGGAGTGACAAGTGACAGACAACGCTTAAATAAAATAATAGGGTTGGTGTTCTTTTAATTGCATTGCAGCCATGGCGGATGTGGCTTCTCGTTTCGCCATTAATTTCACAGATGTGAGCCTATTCTCTCAATCGCTATTTCCAGCTCCCACAAACACAAAGAAGAAGACGCTGATCCGTGCTTCAGGGTTTGATATCCCATTCCCACCCTTACAATTATGATTGTTGTTTTTTTTTTCACTACTTATTAAGACTGTGATTGAGTAATTTTTTTTTTTTTTTCTTGCCCTTTTGCTTTACATTTACCATGAATCTGCCATTGAAATCTGATTGATTCAATTTACTCAATCTGCTTTATAAGTTTTTCTTCAATTATATCCATTATATGCAGAGGAGCCCCAACTTCAATTTCAATTTCAATTTCAAGCAACAGAGACCAAGTATACATAGCAACAACTCCATTGAAAGCTCCAAAAGGACCACCCCAATTTCTGATATCTGCACTCAATTCTTCCCTCAGAATCTTCAAATTACAGCATTTCATGGCCATTATCAACCCTGCTTCTTCATCATCTTCTTCTCATGATGAGGAGCCATTAGTTTATGATTTTCAACCACAAGATCCAGAAGGTATTTACACAGCAATTGCAGCTCTATCTGGAAGGAAAGTACCTGGAGTTATACTTGAAAGGAAGATCAATAAAGTTCCTAATAGAAACTGTTGGTTTGTGGGCTATTCTAAATTGGATGATGCTGTTAAAGGTGTGGAGGAATTCAATGGGGAATGGGATTGTGATTTGAGAATTGGGTATCATGATTGTAGGAATTATGTTGATGCTTTAGTTGAGTACTTAACTGGTGAAAAGATAAGTTGTGTTACAAAAGCTGATGATAATTACAAGTGTTAGTGATTAAGGAGTTAGGTTTTGGGCTAGCTTTGATTTTAATGGCACCAGAATGAATCTATTATGCCACTGTATTTTGGGCTAGCTTTGATTTTAGGGTAAATATTGTGGTTGAATGTCAATTGAAATTATAATCTTCATTTGCAGGGTAAAAGAAATTTTGTCTTCTTCTAGTTTGACGTATGATGCATTTAACCTTTGTAGTTTTTATTATATGGTTTGTCTTCCTGAGGTTTGCTGGTCGTGTTAAATCTTTATATAATGTTGCTTTACGGTCGATGTCGGACTCTTAGAAATTTGAAAACGGGTGAGTTAAGAGAATGTATATGAATGGTAATGTGGACTTAACGAAGATAAAATGTTGAGCCGTAGTGGATTATATAAATTTGTTATTGTGAATAAAAAGAAAAATCATTAGTCACAGGAACGAGCGATAGCCACCCGTCAGATGTTTGATAAAGGAAGAGCTCTTGAGAGTCATCAGCCTATATCCCCGGCATACCTTTGATCCATTGAGTGAGAGCCCTTCCGGCTTCCACACAGGACTCCCGGATCACTATGGACGAGTTGACCAATCGGTCTCACATTCATGCAGACTTATACCATTACGCTCATGAGAAGAATATAATGTTTGTAACTTTAAAACATCCAAAACATCTTAACTCTCACACCCGTTATGTTTCTCACCTTTCTTTCTTCCAAATAAGCAGTTATATATGAGTCACAAACCAGGGTGAACCCACATGCACCCTGCTCTGTGCCCTTGTTTCTTTTTATCCACACAAAATTTGACTCTGGGTTGAATCCAACTTCAATTATATATGTCATCACTCATCAGATGGTAAACCCCCTGGCCCCTGGGGAAGATTGAATTTTGCACTCAGCTCCTCTGACTTTTCTTACATTCAAACGAGTCCCTGTATATTTCTGCTTTTTCCATGTTACTAGCTACTTGTATCTACTTTTTTTAGGTTTAATTTGTAGTGCAGCTGTACGTATATGGACTGTGTATTAAGCTCTAACATCTATCCTAGCTATTTATAATTGTAGAATACGTTAATCTGAGTCTGATACAGTATTAATGAATTAATTGCTTCAATTATCTCCACACTTTTCCATAACATTGAATACCGATAATTGCACCGTTTAGTTTATATTCATCCTTTCATATTTACACTCATTTTAAATTTTAAAGACTTTTGGAATGTCAACTGTGTCATTGTTAAAAAATGATTGCATGTAGTATTTTTTTTTGTTTTTGAGGAAATATGATGTAAAAGTATGATTAATTAGACTCAAAAAAAAAAAAACTACAACCCATAAATCACCGTTGTACCATAACTTTTCTCGTTACCGGATGATCGAAGGAAAAAAAAATCTATATTACCCTTCTGTATTCTCTTCACTTAGGGAGCTAGGTAGATCTGAAGGCAAATCGAATTGGAAAGGACTCTAAGCGGGATAATTAATAAAATGAATGTCAAAAATGCCCTATATCCGAGGGGATTCATATTAAAGAGTTTAGTATTTCATCTGATCCAAAATATAAGTCATTCTAATTTTTTTTTACTTTCAATATCAAGAGAGTACTAATAAATATTTTTTATTATCGTACTCCTAATTTATATCAATTCAACCACTTTTATCCACCCTAAAATTGTTGTATTTGTAATAGTTAGAGGCTGTATTAGACATTTTATCTATACATTAATTACATTTAACTACTTTCTTAATCAATATGAAAATTTTAGGATGACTTATATTTGGACCGGATGTAGTATTTGATAAGACCACATATCCGCACTATTGATCCTGATAAATTATATAATGATTAATTTAGACTCATCATAATCAATAATACAGATAACCATTATGTCATTGGTTGCAACAACGGTTGAGCATGTATCATTGATTTAAAGAGTTGAGCATGTATCAATTAGGAACAATCGTTCAACGGGCAGGTGACATGTGTAGACGTATTAGATTACACTACATATATAACTAATTAGGAAGTGCGGCATTTCAATCTGGATGTCGTCTTGGCTTAGTGTTGACAATTTTACGACACAACACGCACAACATGTGTCAAAGGATTTTAATATCCGACGCATTTATGCACGTTGTCCACACATATGACACTCCTTAACACATTTTTACAATAAAAAAAATAGTTTTTTCCGTAGAAATGTTAAAAGAGATGATTTTCGACCTTTATTATAATTAGACAAGTAATATACCGTATTTATCTTATGTATTTATTGTTGATTAACATTTATCTTTACAAATTATATAATATATTCAAAGTCAAGCAATTGTTTTGTGTGTATAATCACGATGAGGTTGAATATCTGTTTTTTTTCTTTTTACATGTTGAATATCTATTTTACATATTCAAAGAGTCTATGTATCAGATATCTTAATTTAATCTAGTTATACAGATTTATTTAGTTTTATATCAATCAGTCAATATTAATTTATATTATACTGAGTCGACGTGTTGTGTCCTTAAATTTTAGATACATCATTGACGTGTCGTGTCTTTAAATTTTGAAAATACTGAGTCGACGTGTCTGTGTCCATGCTACATCGCTTATTAAATACTAGTATGTCGTTTCATGCCGAAAATATAAGTCATTTTGAGTGTGTTCATACAAATTAGCAATTGAGTGTCATAAATTTTAAGGATAATTAACTAATATATCAATTGACTATCATTAATGCAATAATATACGGTATAAAACTAGAAATTCACACTAGTAGTGGGTTTTGGTCCTAGCGCTACGGCTCCAGGCCTGCCGATGTATTTTATGCTTGCCGCGTTAGCTCACGAGAAGCTTGAATTGAATGCACTTGTAAAAAATAATGTTATGTTTGAATTTTTACATGGTATTGCTCTTATTTATGAGCTAAATCCTTTAATATAAATGTTATATTGAGGATTATTTTTCTTAAGGAATATATTAGCTCAAATAATATACATCTAGATTGTTTTTATATTTCTTGTAGTATTTTGATTTTTTTCTATATAACTCAATGTAAACTCGAATTCAGCTTGAACTCAGCTTGACTTCGAAGGTGTTCGTATTCGAATTTGAGTATGTATTTAGTGGCAGATCCATAATTTTTTTTAATGAAGGCACCGGAGAAAATCAAAGATCAACCGGAGGCGTTAGTGGTGTTTTTACATTTTTAACAACAAAACTATATCGTTTACTTTTTTTTCTAGATCTTAAGAGCATCTCCAACCATGGCAAAATTCAACATCAAATTAGCAAGTTGCTGGAAGAATTGGCAAGGGACATGCAAATTATACATCAAATTGGTGGGGTATGGGAAAGCTACATCAAATTTGCTGGTGAATTGGAGGAGCCGACAATTGGAGGAGTTCAGACTACGTTTGCAGTAGGGACTCTTCAGACGACTCAACCGACAGTGCCAGTTACTCTTCTAGCTTCAGGTGGATTTTCAGTGGTATCTGAGCTTCCTACATCATCAGTCAGTCAGCAACCAATCTCTCAGGTTGAGATGTCGTTGCCTCAATCCTCAGGAAACCTATCACCACCACCACCCTTTGTGCCTTCACCACATGTTTCTGGCTATCCACCTCAGCAGCTTGCTTACCCTCCACCATAGTTTGTTTACCAACCACCACCGATCTCTATGCATCCAACCTACCCTCCTTAGCAGCCCTTGTACCCACCTCATACTCTTTATGAAGCAATACCCGAGCAGTATCCTGTGTACCCACCAGCCACTCAACCACGAAGACCTCACTACCAAAGCCAGATGAACCAGGAGACCAAACCCGCCTTACTTCGGTTATCAACCATACCAACAAGCTCCTGTTGATCAGTATCCTCGAGCACCCGCAGGCTACCCTCAAGTTACAGCAGCCTACCCTCCTGCCTACTCACCGGCATACCCTCCAGCATACCCTCCAGCTTACCAAGCCCCACCTAATGTAGGTTACCGTCAGGCTTTACCAACTTATGTGCCACAGGGTGGAGAAGTCATGGATGATGCAAGACTTTTTAATGAGGTTCGAAAGAACAAGGCACTTCTTTTCTACGGCAACAAGAGCCCAATTGAATCGTAAAGATGGTTGCGCGATGCGTAAGCCTTTATTTAAAGAACGAGGATACCGTAAGCTAAGTGGGCTAACTTGGGAAAGCGCTTTTGATGGGAGCCGCTAGATCTTGGGTTAATACAATTGAGAGATCTCTTGGTGAGTTACACCTTGGCAACAGCCCAAGAGGAATTTCTACAAGAGTACTTTCCCATAAATGAGTCACTGGAGAAGATGGACCAGCTTTTGGACTTGAGGCGAAGATGAGATGAGTGTAATGCGAAGATCAACGAAGTTCTATGAGCTTGAAAAGTGCGTGCTGGAAGTCATCATGAAAAGCGAGAAGTCAAGGTGGCAAGGTTTATTAAGGGGTTGAAACGTGAGCTACGGGTTGGGTTGGGAGGTTACAAACCGGACACTATGAGAGAGTTGTTAAATAGAGTTATGGAGTTTGAAAGGGTTTTGGCTCAAAAGTCTGTGGATCGTTGGAGAGAAGAGATCTTTTGAAAATAGTCAAGGTAATGGGGTGCACCGCCTCCTAATGCAAAGAGAATTTCAACACCGCCTACCACTCAAGAACCTTCGATGACTCGATGCCCCAAGTGCACCCGTCGTCATATAGGGGGAGTGTAGAGAAGTTACAAGAGGTTGTTTTCAAAGTAAGCACTACTCATTTTGTGAGTGAATGCCTCAAAAGAGGAGCACACCAACGTCATCTTCGAGGCCTCCGTTAGGGAAAATCAGGCCAAGTGGCCCTACACGTGTTTTTGCTATAGATGCATCGGCTTATGAATCTGAAGAAGCTGTGGTCACAGGTACCCTCTAGTTTGAGTTTCTATTTTCTTAATTGTTGAATAAATCCTTGTAACTTTTTGGTGTAAACTTTGTGATTACTTGAAGAGTATTTTTTTTTACATAATTGTTAGGTACAGTTTTTGTAAATGGTCTAGTTGTTTCTGCCTTGTTTGATACTAGTGCCTCAAATACATTTGTATCTACTAGGGTAGCGACACAATTAAGATTGCCCTATGTGAAACTAAGGAAGCCCTTGTCTGTTACCACACCTTTGGGAGAAGCAAGTAAGGTTAATAAGACAATTCCAGGATGTAAGACTCAAGTTGGGAAGTTGATAAGGATATGACTTCAGAGTTCTCAGAGTTTCGGGAACTTCCACGTATGTCAAGTTTCGAGGACGAAACTTTTTGTAAGGGAGAAGAATGTAATATCCGTGAAATTAATCAAGGGTAAAAGGGTAATTGAAAATTTATTTATTTTTAAATAAATCTATTACCTATTTTACATTAATTAAATTAATTGGATAATAAGATATTAATGGAAAATATCCTATTTAAAACTCCTACCATAACCCTCACCCCTCATTAAACGATAATCAGTTTCCCAAATTTTTTTTGTGTCCCTTAAAAAAAAATAGAGAGCCGCAAGAACAGAGAAAGGAGAAAGTCTGGACATAATCTTCATCCTAGAGGCTAACTGGCGTTATCGTTTTTTTAGATAATTAATACCACGACGATCATCGGGACGAGGGCAACGTTTTGACATAAGAATCACCTTGATTAGGTTGGTAGTCGAAAATCCCTCTTTCTAAACAATTAGGTTGTGATAGATGCCTTAGATTAATCGTAGGTTGTTATTCTTGTTGTAGGAATCGAAAGATTATCATAGTTGTTGGATTTTCAAGTTTGGCCTTTTGATTCAAAGCTTTTGCAATTGTTTAAGGTATTCAACCGGTATTTAATAGTGTTATTGTTGTGTTTCCCTTTTTGATTTTGTTGTTTTATACATTTCTTTTGCTTATGGTTAATGTTATACATAGTACTCTGTTAGTAGTACATGTCTGCCGCCGATGAGAAAGAAAGGAGACATTATACTTATGTATATATTTTTCCCAGTTGCTGTTGATATGTAAATTAAAAAAAACAAATAATATAACCTAATCTATGTTGTTGTGCTGCTTATGCCGAAAGACCCCAGGAGGGAAAAAAAAAGAGAATACTTATGTTCTGTTATAAATATACTCAGATTATGTGGATATCCATTAGATATAATATTTATCTCCTCAAAGGTTTAGTAATTATCCGAATAATTACCGCCGTAATTGTCACATGGGAAGACATGGTACCACATGCATGGATGAGGGTTAGCCGCAATCTTTGAGTCGGCAGCATCTTTGTATATATATATATACCTTGTACATACAGAGAAAGAATAAGAAGAAAGAGTTTCTCACTTACAACATTATCTCTTATCTTTGTAAATTTATCCATCTTCTGTTTGCTTTCTTTAATTGAGTACGAATGCAGAGTAGTGCTCTTTTATTTTCTTTCACTCTGATAATATATATTTTATAATACGTTATCAGCACGAGTCTCTACCGATTGAGCCGTGTTCGGATAAGCTTCAGATCCCAAAACCAGACATATCAGTAAAGCTTTAGCCGGTGAAAAAAATGGAAGCTTGAATGGAAGTTGAAGTGAGAAAGATGAAGATCAAGTTCTCTTTCACTCATCAGCTACCGATTCTTCTATTCACCGGAAGATGGAAGTTGTTGTTCTTTCATGGCATCAACAACGATAACAACTGAGAGATGGTGTATCAACAAAAACCAATTCGGATGGAGCAATTCCGAGTTCCGACTTCCGAGTTCGGAATCAACGGGAAAAGGGTGGAAGCTCATTAATTTAGATTTGTTGGTGATGGAGTTTTGGATTGCCGCTTGAAAAAAGAAGGAGAAGATTGAGTTGGTTGATGTTGCTGCTTCACAAATTTTGCCATCGAAAGAGCTCCGGGATGCTATGGAGCCACCAAAGTTTGATATGACTTCCGTTTTTGGGAGAAGACGAGATATGGAAGATGCAGGGTCAATAATAATAATAAATATTATTGATATACTGTTCCGGTTATTATGGTATTCTGGACTTCTATTATTTAATCATCAATCGATGATTATCTCTTATTGACATTGATCAATTATTCGGGATTTCTATATCGATACACATCTGGATAATCTATTGGTCTATCTTATACGATATATGGAGATCTATTATTGACCGACGGAGTCAATAATTTATAATGGTGATCATATTCTATACCTGAGGTAAACTATAGAGGTAAAAGTTTATTTATTCAATTTATGTATTATGATCAATATATCATACGGTGATATTATTATATATTGAAATATATAAATTATTGGTAAAAACGATGATGCAATACCATTCCTCGGAGTGAATGTGTATAAACGGTTTAAATGCATCAAATTATATAGATCCGTTCCCAGAAGTGAACGTGATTAAATTGTATATTTAAGATGTGTCGGTTGACACAAATCCATTCTTAGAAGTGAATGAGATGAAATAAAATATTTGAGGTGTATCGAATTACCATAGACCATTCCCGGAAGTGAATATGACCACTTAATGAAAGTATAAAAGTTACACCAAATTTTATAGGTTCATTTCCAGAAGTAAATGTGGCTAAGTCATATATTTGAGATATATCGAATAACACGAGTCGAGCTTCTCGTAAGTGAATGTGACTAAATTATATTGAAGATACATCAAATTATACGGTCTAATTCCCGTAGTGAATTTTAGTAAATTTATTATTTACGATGTATCGATTACGTATGTCAATCCTGTAAGTGGATATGACTAAACTCGAAATTTATGATATGTCATATACGACATATCCGTTCTTAGAAGTGAACATGGATAATTAAATATTCTAGATGTGTTGAGATACACAAGTCGCCCCTCAAGTGAACGTGAATCTAGATAATGTATACGGTTATTTAAAGATGTATCGAATCACGCCGATCAGCCTCCTGTAGTGAGCGTGACATAGATAAGATCATGATTTTAAAATCGCTATAATAAATATCACCGTAAGTGAGTTGATGACGCTAAGGGAAAACGATACATCAGTAGAACCCGGTATACTATGAGTTCGTTTTATAATTTATTATATATTAGATATATACATACATATTTATTTATGTATTTACTTTTGCATCTCTTAGATTGAGTCCTGAAGACCGAGTCTAAGATAAAAGATCATTTTGTCTTGCAGACAACTTTGATTAGAAGATTTGATCACCTGAAGATGATTATTCATTTAAAGGTATATAACGATGGACCAAAAGCTCATCGGAAGCACTTGGATGCTCGTAAAAGTGAATATGAAATTCACAGAAATAAATACGGACTCGAAGTCCACATGAAATGGAATGATGTTCCAATGAATGACCTGAAGTCTAAAGATGAGAAAATTCAATAAGAACATCATGACACTTCTTTAATCCTCGTAAAAGAATTGTATTCATCATTGCGATAATATGCTCCTGTAGTAGCGATATTGAAAGAAGTGGTTTATATTCAACAAAATGATTATCACAGAATGATCATGAAACACGATCTATTTGGTTTAGACCATTCCCTGAAGTGAATGTCACTAGATTCGTGATATAAAAGGATCAAAGAGTACTTTGATCTGTAGTATTAGTAGTATAAATTACTTATGCCTTTTATTTATAATAGGATATAAATAGCATGCGAGTAATAATTTTACCTTTGTTATTTAATTTAGTTCATAAGCGTGTCTGCATTCATAGACAAAACCATGGTCAATATATCCCTGATGGATATCACAAACGTTTGTCTCCTTGGAGGGGAAGATTTGTCTACCAGAAGTAAAACAAAACGATATTAAATTCTGGAAGAATAATGAGAATTGATTTTCACGAAGTGGCATTGAAAGGCCACTAGTCGGGTACTTGTCGTACGGCGAAATATCCGGATGAGAATAATGAAGCTTCAAAATCATAGTAAAGGCAATGTCATGACTATACGTTACGGTCATCCTGAAGATGATCTAGATATGATAAATTTTGTTTATCATTTTTCAAAGTCTCAAACGCAGTAAGTTGTGCGGATATCTCCTGATGTGGATATTAAATTGAGACATCGGAAGAATTAAAAAGATGTAAATCTCTCGAAGAGATAATATACTTCTTTTCGATTGAGTTGATATCTCGTAATGTTTGTTGATACTCATATAAATGGATACACATTAACATGTAGAATCCCACATAGGGATATCACATCGAAATGCTGAATCCCACAAAGGGTTATTGTAAACTTACGTAGATATGACTTATAATGAAATGTTTTCCCGAGATTAGGAGGAGGAAAGTAAACTTGAAGTTTATAAATCTCGTGGGAAAACATGTTAATGCACATTTTATCACTGGACGCATTTAATTACTCTTGAAGAGTGAGTAACTGCAAATGCTTTGGTTGGATTAAATGTCGTAGAAAGGTTTGTCCGAATGATAATATTTGTCCTGAAGGAAAAGTCCTGGTAGGACATGAGATGATACGTAAGTCCCGGTAGGACATGAGATGATACGTGTCGAATTAATGAATATATACACTATAAGCGTTAAAGACCAATTGGCTTAATAAATAAAATTCCTCAAAAGAGTTATGGCTATATTATTTATGAGAACTCTGTAAGAGTTAGGCAGGTTAGAAAATGCTCGAGCGCGAGAATAATAATATAGTCTATGAAGCTCCGGAAGAGCAATGAAATACTCCCGAGGAGTAATGTAATTATAAACCCTTGAGGAGGTCAATGCTAGAAAATGTGAACTAGTGTTGATAAATAATATGTGTGGAACAAATTATATGCAGTTGTCATACATACATGAGGGGGAGAAATGAACACGAGTTCATTCCTCGTGTTGTTTTCTTGTGAACCCCGAAGAAAATGTAATGATTCCCGAAGAATCTGAAATCGTATATTGTTATATTGTTAATTATGTTCAACGCTTGGAGCGTGAGAAACATATTAGTTCCAACATATATAAATCTCATAGTTTTGAGATAATGAATTAATGTTATCATCATTTAAATAATGAGATACGATAATGAATACAAACACTTGGTTTATGAACGAGGTTCATAAAAGAGACAAACATGTTTAGAAATGTTGAAACCGCCTGAAGCGAATATAGTGAAGCAAGCATGTTTCGAAATATCGTAATCGCCTGAAGCGAATATAGTGCCTGAAGCACACAAGACGCTAGAAGCATGCCTGAAGCATATAAGACGCTAGAAGCGTGCCAGAAACACATAAGACGCTAGAAGCGTGCCTAAAGCATATAAGATGCTAGAAGCGTGCCTGAAGCTTATAAGACGCTGGAAGCATTAAATGCCTAAAGCATACAAAGTGTGTGAAATGCACAATATATGTTGCATAAGGTACCCCATAAGGGAATATGTAGTTTTGATCTGAGAAAGTTTGGATTTGTAATTAAGCTCCAGTAGAGTTACAAAGATAATAAAGTATGAGTATTTGACTTATACTATTAAGATCCAATACTTGCACATGCAAGATGTCATTTGGCCCTGAAGTCCAATGATTGTACTCTTTCCCTTTAATGTGCTTTTCCCATCTGGGTTTTCTTAGTTAAAGGTTTTTAACGAGGCAATCGATTACAAGAGCGCATATGTCATGAATCTTTTTCCCTTGACTGGATTTTTTCCCACAGGGTTTTTCCAAGCAAGGTTTTTGGTACATGCCATATATGTTATACAACTCAGATCAAACGGAAAGCAAGTTGAGGACTTGCTGGTTACACAAATGATCGATGTTTATCGAACACCCCCCAAATGCAAGGCCTCGAATTGGTTGCTCTTCACCAGTGGTGGTACATCTATTACATGATGCTGAACATAGCAAGATCCGGTCGCGATATCTTCTAATCATGGCAAACTAAGTAGCTACTCATGAAGCAAATGATCTTCGAAAGAAAAGCCAAATTGATGTTCATCGAATCGAGTTCAAGCGACAATCCGAAAGATTTATTCACTAAAGTATTAACTAATGCTATGTTCGAGAGTTTGATCCGAAGATCGGGATACACCAACTTGAAGACATGAAGAGATGTTCAAATCGTGGGAGTATAACACAAATGAAGGTCAGACTCTTTTCCTTCATTATGATTTTTTCCCACAGGTTTTTTCATATAATGAAGGTTTTAACGAGGCGATTCTTTGTGGATGGACATCCAGGGGAGTGTTATAAATATACTCAGATTATGTGGATATCCATTAGATATAATATCTATCTCCTCGTTGTTTAGTAATTATCCGGAATAATTACCGGCCGTAATTGTCACACGGGAAGACATGGTACCACATGCATGGATGAGGGTTAGCCGCAATCTTTGAGTCGGCAACATCTTTGTATATATATATACCTTGTACATACAGAGAAAGAATAAGAAGAAAGAGTTTCTCACTTGCAACATTATCTCTTATCTTTGTAAATTTATCCATCTTCTGCTTTGATTTCTTTAATTGAGTACGAATGCAGAGTAGTGCTCTTTTATTTTCTTTCACTCACGATAATATATATTTTATAATATGTTCTTATTTCTTTACTGATAGTAATGTGAATAATAATTATAATAGTAATGATGTTGATGAAATCTAAAGGTAGTATTGATATAGTCATATCTAAAATTGATATAATGTGTTGATTATAACATGTAGTCTCTTTACTATGAAAGAGTGGATGATATGAATATATAATCCATAGTTGTGTTGTGTTTGTATTTAGAAATGTTTATTCATTGTTGCTATCTTTTATTAAGTGTGTATTGTGATAAGCCTTAAATGTTAATTGACATAGTTTTGAGTATATAGTTTCTTGTGTATTTGGCACAACACCGTGTGTGAGACCTCTACTACGGGAGAAACACGGATCACCGTAAGACAACTCTTAGCTATGTGGGGTGTTGTGCTTAGTATCCAACACTTTTTGTGCAATGTGATAGGTAGTATAGTGTAGAGTGGTCTAAGACTAAAGTCCTTGTGGGAAGCATTTTATGTGGAATGAACTGGGCGGTTAGCTTAACTACGCTTAAACATATTTGAGATTCTAAAAGATTAAGTACACTCGTCCTTGGTGAGGCACGTTTCTTTTTCGCACGGGACGGTTGATGCCCAGTCAGTCGGTTAGACTCGGGTGTTGGACTCACCGGACGGTTGATGCCATATGAGTGGGTGAATGTGTCGTAGTGCGCTTTTATCTCGCAAAGTGTCCTTGGACTTGTGTACAACTCATCCCTTGTTTAGTTGAGGTTACTAGTTGGACTAGTAGAGGGGAGTGTTATTATACATACGTGATAGTAAGTAGTGATTTTGTTATTGTTGATTGATAGCCTTGTTTATTTCTGTTGATAATGTTAAACACGGTACTTCTACCCTTTACTGAGTTCTTATGTACTCACCCCTTTATTTGCATGTATGTTTCCCACCCCGAGAAGGTGGTGCAGGTTTCTATGACGAAGATGTTTATTATGAGGCGTAAGCTTATAGCAGCTTTTGGAAGTTTTACTTATTGTTTTCTTATGATGGTTCGAGAAATGAGAGGATGATACTTTTGTTATGTTCATTAGACTTTTGATCTTTCAGCTGAACTTGTAATAATGTTTAGACTCTTTTACGTTTCTTTCAGTTAAATGTTGTTGGAAACATCATTTACATTTCGTTAGTTGGTACGACATTGTTTGTCGTTTAAGATTTCCACCGTGTCGTTTTATTTCTGCTTTAACTCTGATGTAATTACGTAAGGCTTACGTATATAATTGATTTAACTATTAAATTATATACGTGCCGGACGTTCATTCCGGATAAGGACACGGTGTCTGGAACGGGGCGTCACAATAGGAAATTACATGAAATAAAATAAACTCACACGTCATACATAAACAACAATAATATTGTATCGATGTTTGTATTGTGGTTTTATTTTTAAGAGTTTGCTTTCGGTTCGTATTATTAACTATATGTGTATTGTAGTTGTATTTCATCAATGTCATGTTGTGTTTAAAATTTAAGATTTGTTTTAAAGAAATTAAATATTATTATATTTTACTTAATTTAAAATAATTAATTCGCTTTAATAAAATTACCGGTTTTATGAAAAACAAATTGTCATGAAAATTAGATTTTAATATATAATTGGATTTTAAGATAGAATATTCTAAGAATATTCATTTTTTATGCTGAATCATTGTAGTTGATGGAAAAAATTTGATGTAAAACTCATACCAAATTGATGATTTGGTGTAACTTTTACCTAAGAACCGCTTGGAGATCTCTCTAATAAACATTGACCCCTCAATCAACAATGTGCGTATGTCCTGCATGTTTTTGAGATTGAATATTACATTGACTTGAGCTAGAACCTGGTTTGACCTGAATATTAAATAAGTAACACAAGTAACACACGAGCAATGCAATATTTAGTTTGAGTACGTTCATGATTTTAATAGAAGTTAAGATTAAAAGTTAAAACCATTTTTATAATAAGGATTTGGTTTGATATAAAGTCGGTTGGTTCTTACAAGATGCCAAAATCAATAAAACGGTTTGGTTTGGTTTGGTTTAATGGGTATTTTATGAAGTTTCCTAAATAGTCTCCATGTGAAAAGAAAGTAAGCAGCAGGAAGGGGGGAAAAAAACAATTAAAAATGGAAATGATTCTGCCTGGAAGATACGTGCGCCATTGTAGTTGCTCTCCTTTCTTCCCCTATTCTTATTCCAGGGTATATTCTCACCGTCCATTCAACACTTCACAATATTCCCAATCTACCCTCCATTTTTCACCACGTAATTTCCTCCATCCTCCTCCTTCCAACAATTTCTCACAGAGCTCTAATTTCTTGCCAAAATTCAACATGTCTGATTCTTCAACTGATAGGTAATTTATTCTTTTGCATTTTATGCCGTTTTGTTTAATTCTTCTTCTTGTGGTCCCATTGCAATTGTGTGCCCATTTTCTGGGAATTTCGTATTATTTCTTTTTTGGCTTTTGTGTGTGTGTGTGTAATAGAGGAGTAATTCTTGTTGATCTTTGCATGTGTGTATGTCGATCATTTCAGGTATGCAGCTGCGGGCATGCGGTAATTTTTCACTGGTTTTCTATTTTGCTTCAAATCAGTTTTATGGCAAAATTACTTGGTATCAGATTTAGTTTTATTTTTTGATAACATGCACATTCAAACTATAAGCATTAGGAGAAATCCTCTCATTTAGGCTCTTTCTTGTAATTCTTTTTTTCGGGTATCTGGCTTGTGTTCTGCTTCTATTGCATGAAAATAAATCTCGAATTTTCCATTTTTTCTCCTGTTAGTCTTCTATAGGAGCCCCTCTTCTCTCTCATTGGTTTGCTGGTTTGTTTGTTGTTTGGGGTGGGTGGGGGGGGTTGGGGGTTGAGGGTTGAGTGGAAAGGCCACCGGTTTCATTGAAATACGAAAGGCCAAAAAAGTTGTAAAAATCTCCTTCTTGATGCAATCAGAAGTAGAACTCCTTTACAAAACGAAGATCAAGAGGCATGAACAGTCTTGCTAATCATTAACAACGCGAAAATGGATCTTGATTGCACCACTTCTTCCTATTAATATGAAGTAGATGCTGAATAATAAAGATTGTACATAGTGGGAAAGTTAAATAGGGAAATAACTAATTTAATCACACGGTGGTTGATCTCTAGTACTCAAAGACATAAACCTACTCATACACTTGTTATATCCAGATGCTGCACCGTTGTATCAGATAAGCTCTACTCCAGCTGCATTTGCCTTCAATTGCAACTCGAACACTTCCTTGATCACCAGCAGATTTGTTTTAATAAGCTATGCTGTTTTTGCAGCTAAGCTCTGTTGTGGTATTGCTTAGCTTATTGTTCACTGCTGCTTGCATTAAGTCTTTCAGCCGAGTAGTAAAATTTTGCAAAAGTACTGATATTTGAAGGAGTAATGATACCATTTGTACAAGATAGTTGAGATAGATAGATTTGTTCTTTTGGTATTATTCAAGATTTCGGTTATATATGTATAAGCCACCAGCCTTTTTTTTTCCGTGGGGGTGGAAGGTTGTGTTGACTGTTGAAACACACCAAAATCAAGGCCAACTTTGCCAAGGCATCTACTTGCTTGTTCTCCTTCCTCAGCACATGGTCAATTGTGACGTCCCCAGGACAGGCAATGATCCTTTTTTACATAGTTGCAGTATGGTATCCACTCAGGCGTCTTGACCTCGAACATTTCAAGATGTTGGTTGACCTCGAACATTTCAAGATGTTGGTTGACAGCAACTCAGGCTTCTTGACCTCGAAAGTTGCAAGATGTTGGTAAATTACCATCTTGAGTCGCTGTAAGCGTTCAGTATGAACTGCTTCACGTTCATTGCCCTCCCAAGTCCTAAGATCAATGCGTGAACCTTAGGGGAAAAGGGTACCAATTCTTGAAAACCAAGAACCTGCAGTTTTTGTGGTGGAAAAAAGCTACTTATTGTGCTGGTATCTATATATCCAACAGGCCTGGTAGTTGACAGTATTTAACCTATAGAATAGGAAGTAGAAGTGATGTTGTCTTCAGTTCACACATGTTCTGGTTCGTAATGCCTTATTGCTTCGTCTGCCTTTGTGAACGAAGCAAATAATCATGTTCCATGACGTATCTTGAACATAGAGAATGGTTTACTTGTTCAGACCTTCTCTGCCGATGTCCGTACATTTTCTTCACTTTTGATTGTGCTCTCATTTCAACTGTTGATTTCCATTTGCCTAAAGTTTTTTCTACTCATTGGTTTGTCTGACTATTTACCTTTTTTTTTCTAAGTAAATTAGCACATACTACCTCCGTCTCAAAATGTAAGTCCTTTTAGGTTTTTGGTTTTGTCCCAAAATGTAAGTCCATTTAGAAAATCAACAAATCATTTATTACATTTTTTCTCATTCTACCCCTCATTTATTATATACTCAACCACTTTTTACTACTTTGTATTAATACCAATGAAAGGCCATTTTAGTCTTTTTAATCTAAATTAATTACACATAACAAATTTAACTAACTTTCTTAATAAGTGTGAAATAGTCTAAAAGGACTTATATTTTGGGACGGAGGTAGTATATCTATTTCATTAATCAAATGCAACTTAACTGGTGATCTTGCTGACATTGACAATAGAAATGTTGGAAATTTTATTCGTTTTGATTTTTTCTTTCCTGGCAGTAGCTGTAGTCTCTCTCAGGTAGCTCCTTTGGAAGCAGTACTCTTTGATGTTGATGGAACTCTGTGTGATTCCGACCCTATCCACCATCATGCTTTCCGTGAAATGCTTCAAGAGGTGCGATTCTTCTTCTCTTTCTGCATTGTCAACTTCCTAGTCACAAGGGTTGTTACATCTGTCTCGAATGCTGTTGTATCGCATATCTTTCTGGTTTGTTTAGCTTAAATCATCCTGATAATATTTGAGCACTTTGTTGTAACAGATAGGCTTCAATGGCGGTGTTCCAATAACAGAAGATTACTTTGTTGAAAATATAGCTGGGAAACACAACGAAGATATAGCTACCCTTCTTTTTCCTGACGATCATGAGAGAGGCTTAAAATTCTGCGATGACAAAGAAGCTTATTTTAGAAGGTTTATATTTATTCCCGTACGGTGTTGTTCTGATTCCTCCTTATTCAGTGAATTTTTGTTATTAACTTGTATGAAAGCGCAGGTTGGCAAGTGAGCAACTGAAGCCTATTGCGGGTTTGCATAAACTGCGTAAATGGATAGAAGATCGTGGCTTGAAACGTGCTGCTGTGACGAATGCCCCGAAGCCCAATGCTGATCTCATGATTTCACAACTTGGCCTATCGGATTTCTTCCAAGCTGTTGTGCTGGGAAGTGAATGTGAGCATCCAAAACCTGCTCCTGATGCTTACTTAAAGGCGCTTGATATCCTCAAGGTGTCCAAGGACCATACTATTATATTCGAGGTTTGATTTCTTCTAAAATGTTTAGTTGGCTAATTATGTAAAATCACTGCATTGTACTTTTTGATGATATTTAGAACCTTTTTTTTTTTCCTTTCTTTTTCGAATCTATATCTCAGGATTCGGTTTCTGGAATCAAAGCTGGAGTTGCTGCAGGGGTTCCTGTTATTGGGTTAACTACTAGAAATCCCGCGCGTTTGCTAAATCAGGCAAAACCAACTTTTCTGATTCAGGATTATGAAGATTCAAAACTATGGAC
This sequence comes from Gentiana macrophylla, assembly GCA_026214975.1. NCBI lineage: Eukaryota > Viridiplantae > Streptophyta > Magnoliopsida > Gentianales > Gentianaceae > Gentiana > Gentiana macrophylla. The sequence continues at coordinate 106,834,660 of CM047807.1, forward strand.
TGCTTTAGAGGAGCTTGATAGCAAATCTGGTAAAGCTTAGGGGAATCACTTTACCTTTTGATCTGGATGCCAAGATTATTAAAGAAATCGCGTATAAACAAACCTATATTTTTTTGGCAGAGATAAATGACATCTGCTTGTAACCTGCCTGCCCTGTCTCAACAGGCGAAACCGTAGGCTTTGCCTTTTGTCTCAAAATTTCTGCAATTTTTTTTTACCTTGATATAAATTGCCCTAGTGGAAACTGCAATATTATCTTCAGGTTTGTTTGCTGTCTTTTTATCAAACCTGAATATGCCGTTGTTTCTTTCATCAAATTGTGGTTTCTTACATTATTGTCAGATGGGTATCACTTATACAGAAAATCAAATACATGTCACTTATGTAATGTTGTGGTGCAATAGAGACATTTTTGATTCAAGAATATTAAGGAAATGGAGCTTAGTTCATGGTTCATTAAAGCACATTATATGGGGTACATTGGTTGACACATTGTATTCTAAGGGCCAACCAGATTCATCATTAAACTTTAAAATGAATATTAAGGAATCTTCAGAAAATTTGAGATTTCAGCATCCAACAAACTTGCAAGAAAACAAGATTGCCTCGATTTTCTTCGAAAATTTTGGCATCAGGAAAGATTTACTAAAGTTGATAAATTTATATATCTATAGCCCCTTCATCTCGACCACATCACTGAATCTATTTCATCCCTTGCAGACTTGTATACCTCGAGCTTCTTCAAACATTGCCTCCGTTTCTCTATCAGGAATGGATCTTCACCTGATAATTCCGCAAGCTGATGGCCCTATAAGTAAAACCTGAAATCAGTTTCTCTTACATATAATTTGAAACTGTTGAAATAAATCTTCATTAGAAGTAGTACCTCTTTATTGCCAAGTTGGGCATAGAAGTGATCCAATAGAGATTGCTTTGCTTCTCGAACTTGGCAATGGACTGCGACCTTTGGAATTGTGTTTCTCAGCATTTCAGATACCGTGCTTACATACGACATAACATTTGAGCCTATCCTCTTGAAATGCATCTCTGAATAACGGTCGGCAGCATCAGAGGCATAAGGGTTTCCACCGCTTTCTTGTTCATTTGGGAGTTTACGGAGGAAATCTACGGTCAAGTAAGCAGATTCCATGTCCACCATTCTCAGAGCCGTCTTCTTACTCTCTTCACGGAATCTTTCTAATGCTTTGTTCGCAACAGCAGCTATGTCAGCACGAAGAGTTGGGAAACGCCTTAGCTCCTGCATTCATGATTATCAGAAATAATGAAAGCTAGCAAACTAATATTTAAAAATAAAAATAAAAAAGAGAGAAAAAAAGAAGAAAGCTGTTTTAATCAATAAAAAACCTCTGTTTCTGCTAACGACTTCCGGACAAGTTCCTTCAAAATGAAATGGACCTGCATAAGGTCCAGAATAAATACTATCAATGATAATCATGATTAATACATAGAAGCCATTGAGGAGAATGAAAGAACTCCTATTCTGTTTTGTTTGGCTTGATAACGTGATGTCATGCGTACATCGTCGATACACGTTAGAACCATATTTGATGAAAATATCACATCACTCATACTTCGTAGGTATATATGAATGGAATATATACCCGAAAAACAGGGCACTAGACAATCTTATACTTGTGATGAGTTTTCATCAGTGACTAATACAGAGATCAAGAAGGCACTCACTGCATCTACTGTAGCTTCAGCAGGACCTCTGAAATAATGAATTGCACCATCAATCAAACGTCTGTAACCCTGTTCTGGAGCAATCAAATGAGGCTGATATCCATCTGCCTCTGACACCACTTTCTTAACATTTTGAAGTGAGAGATAACGATCAAGTGGGAGTCTTTTCAATGCTACAGGGAGTTGATAGTCAAAAATTCCATAAATCTTATCTCCTCCTGGCCGCCTGCAAAGCAAAGGGGAAACAAGGTGACACTCTTGGCTAACGTCTAATGACATTTATCAAACTTCATGTCATTTAAAGTAAGTGCATTTGGGAATTAATGGAATCATAGGAAATGAGCAGAGGGATAAAGATGTTTTACCCTCCATCAAGGTGCTCCTTAAATACTCTGTCAAATGCTCGGCATAGTTCCAAAATAGTATACAGTTGGGCCTGCAAAACGAAGAGACCTGTTAAATTGGTGAAATTAAGGGACAAAAGGTTATCTCATGATTAAAACACAAAAGCCCTTACCTGTGGATCTACAGCAACCGGGTTGCCAAGATTGGCGAGCTCTGATTCAAGTTCATCAACATTTTTGTTGATCAAAGACATAATACCAGGTATGCGAGTTTTTATCTCAGATTCCAAGTGCTGAAAGAACAAAGTAGAACAAATTCACTAAAGATAACCAGCTAAAGATCTCTATGTATTCCAATATTATACAAAATCATGCAAAAAATGATCAGAAACTTGAATGAGCACCTTTGAAAGAAGTTTTGCCAAGTACTCTGAACCCATTCGGCTGGCCAAATGTCTATAGTCTGGACTTGTGGTGAAAAATTCACGCTCCCTGCGCCTTGCTGCGATCATGTCAACGTTTCTGTTTATATCAGCTTGTGAACGGTTCACAACTCCAACCCAAGGATGCCGCAGGCGGTATGAACTTCCTTCAAGAACCTTCAAAGATACAGGATTAAAGTAGAGATAAAGAAAAGGGGGAGAGATACTAAAAATGATTTCCTTATAAACCAAAGGCCAAAGGTAATGCACAGTGAAAAACACTCGTCGAATCGCCTCAGTCCAGTCAGAGATATAAGGGTAAAGCTAGGAGGTAGAGGAACTTGAATTATTGCTAACCTCCAAAGCATTTGTTCCCTTATCCATCAAATCAAGCTTGGTCAAAACACCAAAAGTACGTTCACCTGTCATATCCGGGGTCAGAAATGGACATGATTTGTGTACATCTTTGAAAGATAATCCATATGTTAAGAATATCTGTTTACTAAGATAACCAAAAGAAATACCTGCTGGATCAACTTCTCTTGCAATCTTGATGGCATCAGATGTTGCAAGATCCTGATTGGCTGGAGTTATAGCTAAAAGGATACAGTTCGACTGCATTAAAGGAAATAAGAGTTACAACCAAATGTCAACTGAAAGTTTTATGAAATCAAGACACACAATAGTCAAATTATGTGCTAGCTTCAAAACAAGGGGTTATAAAATCCATTATGTAACAGGCTTAAGATGACAACTCCCCACCCCTTGCGTCACCCTTCACAAGAAAGAGAAAAAAACGAACCAAAAGCACCAACACAAAAACAAACCAAACTAGTTGCTAGTTTCATTTCTCTTAGATAAGAATTCAAACTTCGAAATAAGGCATCGATTGGCTTTTGTGCTTGTATATCACAGTGTGGTCATGCCTCATCTTACCTTCTTCACATAGGAGCGGACCATGTCCTCAATTTCTTGAACAATACTTTCTGGCTGGCCCTCTGCCAAACAAAAACACAGTTGTCACTATCAAATACCGGGAACTGCTAAGGAAAAGGATGAAAGGTGACGTACCCACGGCAACCTTTGTTAAACCCGGTAAATCTACAAGTGTTAGATTAACAACTGCCAAACAAAAAGGAGTAGCAAGTCAGAACAGTAAGAAGAGAGCAAATAAAAGCTAGAATATTTCAAAACATGCTATGAAAACATCCATATGCTAATGAGACGAGGGTCAAGTGGTAAAAGCCCCTCCAAGAGCTTCCAGGTTCAGTGCTTGCTATATGCAAAATTAATCCACCTTATGTGGTGTTAAGTCCACAAAGTGAGGTGTGTAGTACACAAAAACAAAACAAATAAAGAGTAAGCAGAGTGAAGATCTTGTGTATTGCAGTACAATCTGATAAGTTACTTGGCAATGGAATAGCATACAGAACAACTGAGTAACTGACCATGGGGAGAGTAAATGCTGAGATTGATAGGAAGAGAAGAGATCCTCTTCGTGTTTCCAGTAACCCTGTCAGTTTCCGCCTGAATTTCTTTCTGAACCATAGCTGTACACAAGTGAAACTCAATAGTAAGCATCAGCTGAGACTGCAAGGGTATATTGTTATAAGCTATGATGAAGTATCATGACAAGCCAAGTCCTCAAGTTAGCATGTTCCATTACAATAAGAGAAAAGACACTGTTGTTTTACAGTTAAGTAAAAATACTTTATGTAAGTCAGAAGGAACCAAAACTAGTCATGAAATAATCATCGACGAGGTAACCATACACTCTGAAGCCGACATAAAATTGTAATCCATTCTTTCAAAGACAACAGTGAACAAACGAAACGCATAAAGCTCCTCACCATAGAACGTACAGAAGATGGGGCATTTGGCACTTGTCTTTGATGGTAATCAGATACACAATTACATCAATTCAATTCAAATTGATGCAGGAAAAGAAAACTGGTAGAGAAGCTGCTTACAAAAATCAGAAAATTTTCTTTGTCCGGTATGAAGAAATTGTGCATAATCCTCCTGTCCTGCATTTGTCGTGCAAAGTTGCAATATTAAAGGCCTTCTTGTCATAATCCCTGCATGGTTAGCAATGCCACAGAAAATTAGAAAATGTAACTAAAACAAGATAAAAAGAATATACGGTTTGTGACCTTCAACAAATATGTTCTATATAGGTAGTTGGTAATGGTATAGCAAAGCATCCATAAGAGTGTTTATATAAAACTCAGTATTTTTTGCAATACTTGCTCATAATATATATCCAGTGAATCTTTGTTTACAGTTGAACTAATCTAAGATGAAAAACAAAAGGGAAAAAGGAAAAGCTAAGAGGAAATCAGGTAAAGCATGAATAAGTATATAAAGGCTAACATTCAACCACTGGTGAAATCCTGAGGTAAACCCCTCAATATATAAGTCACATGTCAGTTTGAGTCCTTCAATTGTGGAATTTAATCCACTGATGGTCACTTTCTATTCGAATTTAAGTTCAAAAATATGGTTTAAGGTTGCTTTCTTGTCATTTATGACCAATGTGAATGGAATTCAATCTTTGTACGAAAAGAAAGTATCTTAGCACAATTTTATGCTCTGTTCGCAAATTCGGGAACCATAATTCTGATCCTGTTGTTGAGCTCGTTTGGAATTTTTCAGCAGAAAATTATACAAGTCGAACCATTCATGCTCAGCAATTCGAAATTCTACAGGACCAAAACCCCAGAAATCATCTTCAGCAACGCAAATGCAGACAATAGCATTCCGTATTGAATTCAAATGGCAAAGTCACGCAAACTAAGCTGTATAACAACTAGCATAAAGCTTGTAATATGAAAGCTTATTCATCGCTTTCTTTTTTTCAAATCATGAAAAGCAACCTATAGCCGAATTGTGCTCAAAGCAAATACCGGGAAAACAAATCAATTTATATAAAAACTATAAATAAAAAAATTAGTTATGATAACATTGGAAAAGAGGAAAAAAGAATGCAGCGATCCTAAATCAAAATTACCCGATCCCCTAGGCAAAAAATCACGCCCAACGATGTTCTCCAGAACCGATGACTTCCCCGAGCTCTGCAAATAATCAAAACATATATAAGCTCAAATAAAGGAGACACGACGTCAATGTCGATTCATAAAAAATTGCAGACATGCATGGAAACAAATTCACCGACCACCTATAAATTCTTCTTATGACTAAATTCGAGAGCTCCAAATGCAGTCAACAGTACTGATCGACGAACACTTACAACTTACAAGCATATCTCATTTCTCAAACACAAAACAGGGAGAGAGTCAAGGAGCAGAAACAAACCTGGCCGCCGAGGACGACGATGGTGGGGAGAGCGTCCGAAAGAGTAGGCAAAGAGTGATCATCGCCGCCGACGACGTCGCCGAGAAGAGAAGACGCATTTTGAATTTTGTTAACAAGTTCGACGACGTTATCCATCTCTGCACAAAAAACGTTACGTCTACCTTGTCGTTCCATTTTTCTTTTCTTTTCTTTTCTTTCTGAGTACGTAGTATTTGGCAGGCAGGCAGGCAGCTAGCGTTGAAAGAGTGACTGTGAATTAATCAGCACAGCAATGCTGGGTAGCGTGAAGGAGAATGAGTAGGACTGCACGTTGAAGATGTAGTACTAGAGACTAGAGCAGTAAGTTAAAAAAAAAAAAAAAAAAAAACGCAAATGCTATTTTAAATTTTGCGATTTTTCATTGATTGTGTTAACGGGTCTGGTTTTTTTTTTTTTTTTTAAAGTGATTTGTGTGTAGCATAATATTGTAACACGAAAGATTTTACAAAAAGTGATGCGAATAAGATGTATTAAAATTTTCTTTTGACAAAAAATAAGATGTATTAAATTAAATGTATATATATATGATGCATCTATCACAATATTATGTGGAAGAATGTAAAACCACCACTATTATATCTCGATCCTCTGCTGAAGCCGAATATCGATCGATCACTTCTCTGACGTGTGAATTGAAATGGTTGCGGCAGTTGCTTGCCGATCTTAGTGTTCAACACCCTCCTGGGATTCGACTTTTTGTGATGACGATCATACTTTATATATCGCCTGTAACCCTGGCTTTTTCCATGAACGGACCGAAAAACACATCGAGGGCGATTGTCACTTTGTTTGTGATGCTATTATTGACGGGTTGATTCTTCCTTCGTACGTACCTACGAAGTATCAATTGACGGATATTATTACGATATGGAAAGTATTAATGTAGAAAATGGACTTATGGAAAATAGTGGTTTGTGTATTGATATATTAAGGGTAGTTTGGATATTTTGTATAGAGATAGAAGCCACTACAGTGCTATGGCTATAAATATTATCTTTCTGTGGTTGATTGAAGAGATACAAAAATACATTGACCGAAATTTGTCATTTTATAACTTTTCAAAATTTACTATAAGCGCCACTGACATCACCAAGTACAGAGGCATCCAACGAGTTCTCTTGAAAGCCCCTCCCATGCTTGCTGCAGGGCAAGTAAGCTGTCACTCAACCCGAGGTCTTCGAACTCGTTTATTTTTACCTCATACGTAATCAGAGATGATTAATGAATACTAAGATAAAGTTCCAAAGATGTCTTTATCTTCCCCATATATCCCCAGAATCGTGGAGGCTGAGATAAAGAATGTCAATAATATCACTTTCAAACAATTTCTGGGATACACAAGCCAATGTGCATATCATGGATCAACATTCCATACAGAATGCCGATCTTTTCCTCAGATGAACCCGATCCGGTGGTTAAAGTGATTAACTAGGTAAACCATGATCGTGAGAATCGCTATTAGACATCCGATCGCACCAAACTTACCACCATATAATGCATGGTGAATCTCCAACACGCATGCGAGAATGGAATCCGAACCTTGCCGCTATTAGCATCAAGAATTTCTAGAGTAGAGCACAGTACACCCGTTTCTTCTCCATCTCGAAGTCAATTAGTAATTGACACATTGACCTCTTGAAGGCATATAGCAGGTGCAAAAAGGTTGGCAAACCTATCAATGAAATCAAGAATTTGCGAAGGTAAAGCTTTCTCTCTTGCGCAGTTGTTGGGGCGGCGAGAGGTTGAACATTAAGAGGGGCGTTGGGGTCAGCCATTATCGGAGAAAAGAAAGTTCACGGTAGAGGGCTGGGAATGGAAGGAGAAGTAAAAGTAAAGTGCAAATGACAATGAAAGTGAAAGTGTGAAGTGCAGAAGTTAAAGCAGCTCTCGGCGGTTGGAGTTACAATCCGTTAAGAACGGTTGTAACTCCGGCAAAACTGTTATTCGTTATTTTTTTTAACGCAGTATTTCTATATCTCTATCTCTTTCTTGCTAAGTGTGAAGTTTTGTAACTTCAACCGTCGAGAGCTGCTTTAACTTCTGCACTTCACACTTTCACTTTCATTGTCATCTGCACTTTACTTTTACTTCTCCTTCCATTTCCAGCCCCCCTACCGTGAACTTTCTTTTCTCCGATAATGGCTTACCCCAACTCCCCTCTTAATGTTCAACCTCTCGCCGCCCCTGTTCAAACTCCCGCCGCCCCAACAACTGCGCCTGAGAGAAAGCTTTACTTTTGCAAATTCTTGATTTCCTTGTTAGGTTTGCCAACCTTTTTGCACCTGCTATCTGCCTTCAAGACGTCAATGTGTCAATTACTAATTGACTTCGAGACGGAGAAGAAACGGGTGTACTGTGCTCTACTCTAGAAATTCTTGATGCTATTAACGGAAGGGTTCGGAGTCCATTTTGTCTATGCTGGGAGATTCGCCACCAGATTATATGGTGGTAAGTTTGGTGCGATCGGATGTCTAATAGCAGTTATGCTGATCATGCTTTACCTAGTTAATCGCTTTAACCACCGGGATCGGTTCATTCAGGGGGAAAAAATCAACATTCCTGAATGGAATGTTGATCCATGGTATGCACATTGGCTTGTGTATCCCAGAAATTGTTTGAAAGTGATCTTACTAACCTTCTTTATCTCAGCCTCCATGATTCTAGGGATATATGGGGAAGATAAAGACATCTTTGAAACTTTATCCTTAGTATTCATTAATCTGTTCTTGATTACGTATGAGGTAAAATAAACGAGTTCGAAGACCTCGGGTTGAGTGACAGCTTACTTGCCCTGCAGCAAGCATGGGAGGGGCTTTCAAGAGAACTCGCTGGATGCCTCTGTACTTGGTGATGTCAGTGGCGCTTATAGTAACATTTCGAAAAGTTATAAAATGACAAATTTTGGTCAATGTATTTTTTGTATCTCTTCAATCAACCATAAAGTACAATATTTATAGCCACTTGTAGGGCTTCTAACTCTATACAAAATATCCAAATTACCCTTAATAAATCAATACACAAATCACTATTTTCCATAAGTCTATTTTCTATATTAATACTTTCCATATCGTAATAATATCCGCCAATTGATACGCTATAGTAATGCACGAAGGAAGAATCAACCCGTCAGTAATAGCGTTGTGAACAAAGTGACAATCAGCCTCGATGTGTTTCGTCCGTTCATGGAAAACAGGTTTCTAGGCAATATACAGAGCACACTGGCTGTCACAGAAAAGTCGAATCCCAGGAGGGTGCTGAACACCAAGATCGGTAAGCAACTGCCGCAACCATTTCAAGTCACACGTCAGAGAAGCCATCGATCAATATTCGGCTTCAGCAGAGGATCGAGATACAGTGGTTTGCTTCTTGGACTTCCAGGAGAAAGACCAAGAAAGACAAACCACCCACTTAAGGATCGCCGAGTAAGTGGGCAACTTGCCCAGGACGTTTCTTTAAATACCGAACGAGCCGCAACGCGGCCTCCCAATGCTCAACGTGAGGAGCCTGCATAAACTGAGACAAGACATGCACCGAATAAGTCAAATCGGGTCTGGTGACCCCAAGATAGATAAGATGACCAATCAGACGTCGATATGACGCAGGATTAGACAACATGGGCCCAGTCGCAAGGCTAATTTATGATTCTGCTCGATGGGAAAATTAGCCGGTTTGCTTTCAAGTAAGCCTACCTCACGGATAATATCAAGTGCATATTTATGCTGATTCAAGAAAATCCCTTCCGTGTTTCGCGCGACCTCAATGCCAAGAAAGTATTTGAGGGCGCCTAAATCCTTCATCTTGAAACAGCTACCCAAATAGGCTTTAAACACCGTTAATGCCACTTTATCATTTCCAGCAATTATCATGTCATCAACATACACTAGCACCACAAGCTGAATGCCAACACGCGTCAAGGTAAACATTGAATAGTTAGAATATGACTGATGAAATCCATAGTCCAGCAAGGCTGAGGCAAGCTTTGCGAACCAAGACCGTGGTGCCTGCTTTAAGCCGTACAACGATTTTCACATTTTACAAACCAAGTTCGATCCCGGCCGCTCAAACCCAGGAGGTATCTTCATATAAATCTCCTCATCCAAGGCCCCATGCAAAAATGCATTATGGACATCCATCTGATGAATATCCCACTGTTCACCGCGGCAACACTGAGAAACGTCTGAACCGTAACCATCTTTATCAACTGGAGCAAAGGTCTCTGTATAATCAATCCCTTCTTCTTGGTGGTGCCCAAAAGACACTAAACGGGCCTTAAGACGCTGTAATGTGCCGTGCTCGTCATATTTCTCTGCATAGACCCACTTACTCCCCAATGCCTTTTTCCCGGGGGGAAGGGTTTGCAAGACCCACGTACCCTGGTCTTCAAGCGCCTGAATTTCTTCAGACATGGCTTTTTGCCATCCCTCGTGTTTCATAGCCTCCTTAAAAGATTTAGGAGGGTGGCCCACTGAAATAGCTGCAAGGTACTTGCGATGTTTATCAAAAAACTTATCATAACTAATATAATGCATAAGTGGATACGGAGTACATGAGGAGACTGATGGATCAGTGGAGCGTGGAGAAGGACTTTTCTGATCAATTAACATATGTGTCACAAAGTCTTGAAAACGAGAATTCAGTATACGGTGTCGTCTACCCCGACCCAATTCTTCATCAACATCACCTGGTTGTCGAGGTGGTGGTGATGGTGCTACACTCCCCCAATATCGCCTGATTCGATAGCCACGTCAGTCCCCCCCTCAACCGGAGGAGAGTGTGTTAGTAATACCATCCGCAACGGAAGCGATTTTATGGATCTAGATCTATATAATACACGTAATAAAACAACTAGATCTATTCTACAAGGAGGATGTAGATCATACCTCTTGAATCTCAAAATTCAAGTTGAAGAACCGCAAAAGGATGAATGTGAAGGTGTGAAGAGCACCACAGTCTTCCGATCGTGTGATCCAAGCAATTCCCGGTGGAAGGAATTCTCGACTCGAACCCTTCCGATATGCTACCGGAAAAATCTCCAAGATTTCTCCTACTCTCTCCTTGGCCGAAATATTTTCTTCTCTCTACTATAGGGAGAAGTCGAAATATGTGTTGTGTGTTAAGGCTTGGGAGAACTCTCTTTATATAGGAGAGTAAAACTTAGCCTCCAAGGATTAAATAATTAAGAGATAATTATTACATTAATCCTTTTTCCAAATAAAAGATAAATAAAATAATTATGCCAAACAAATTAGGATAAATCATATTATTATCTAATATTTCATGAATTATCATTTAACAAATAAAAGATAAATCACACATTAAATAATTATCCAAGAAAACTAATTTCTTAACAAATATTTAATCAAACTTGCGCCACCTTTGATCAAATAAAAGGTCACACGCAATTTCCATATTTGACCAATTGGGTCAAAATTGTCAACACACTAATTTGGTAGTAAGTCATTAAAAATGTCTTTTTCAGTGTATTTAATTATTTATTTAGCCCAACTAATTTAATAGTCCATTAAAAACAATTAATTACACATATCGTTTTAATAAAGTCCAACAAGAACTAAATTAATATTATTAGGATTCGACGTCCGAGAATAGCTATGCTATATTAGGAGGCGCTCGTCGGGTACCATGGACTAATAATCAATGACTCCGATAAATCAAATAAATAATTATAGAATAATTATATTCGATAAATCAATCACGAATATGCCACCATAATCCCGTGATTGCACTCCTCCGATTATAAGATTATATTTATCTCCTCACGAGAATAATAATAAGCGTCCATTGATATAATCATTACATATGGATTAATCCTCCATGATCGCTCATTCTAAATCGGAAGTTACCGTTAACCCTTTTAAGAACCTCTTATCCTTATTTACCATTAACCCCTAGTGATCAATTAATTCATACAACTCACTTTGGTAGCTAATCGATGTAATATGAACTCGCATTTATCGATCGCTTTAGGATTAACAAATAAGTGGAATCGCTTATCTACTTCCATAAATGGAAGGAATGGATTCCGTATCTCGTGATAACACGGACTACTCACTCAATCCAATACAATGCCAAGATGGGGTAATTCGGACCACGGACTCGGTGTAATCCTTAACCGTCAAGTCAAACTTCATATGCGATTCAAGCGGTTGGTATCGATCACCTCGAGATTAAGATATATCCATAAATATGATCATCCATTGATTCGATAAGACTTCGATTACGGAATTATATCGTGAACTCTAATCAAATCGGTCCAAATTTCTATATGATATATCTATCATATATAAATGCCCCATTAGGTTCTCTTAACCGAAAGTCCGGATAAGACGATCACACCTATTGTGTTCTCAGCATTAATAGCACGTTAAAGGAGAGACCCGATACTCTCGATTAACTTCACTACGGGCTAATTGTATTTTAAGTACATCTTCACTAACTCAATCCTCCCGTATATACCATACAATCGAGTTAAGTGATTACATAAACGATATACTTTAGGGTTTTCAGTAGTGTAAATACTATTGTCACATCGGTGAATATGAGAATAATAAATATGAATAATGATATCATTTCATTTATTAAATAAAACAATTACAAAATTGTCTTTCGGGCATCACACCTAACAGAGTGATCGAACTCCTGATCCATAATACTAATATCATCGAATAACGGGTAAGGAACTGCAGAAGGTTCAGGAGCAGGTGGTTGGGAAAATGGAAAAACATGTTCAAAAAATTTAACATCCCTTGAAAAGAAAATTTCCTCCGTTTCTAAATCATACAAGGTCCATCCCTTTTTCTCGAAGGGATACCCAAGAAAAACACATTTACGACTTCGGCTATCAAATTTATGAGTATGACGATGATCATGAGCGTAACATAAGCATCCTAAAATGCGAAACATCGAGAGATCCGGTGCTTTCCCAAAAAGAGACTCATAAGGCGTTTTAAAATTCAGGACACTTGTAGGGGTTCTATTGATTATATAAGCCGCCGCCATAACGCATTCCCTGAGAACTTAAGTGGCAAATTTCCATCAAAACGTAGTGTACGTGCAACATTAAGTATGTGCTGGTGTTTCCATTCTACCTCCTATTCTGTTGAGGAGTACTAACACAAGACGTTTCAAAGATGATACCTTCTTTAATAAATAAGGAACCAAAGGTCTAAATTCTATCCCGTTGTCACTGCGAACCCGTTTAATTTGAACCTCGAACTGACGAGAAATTAAAGCAACAAAATCCATGAAAGCCATCTCGACCTTCATTTTATTCAATAATAAATAAATCCAGTCCGAACGGGAATAGTCATCAACAATAGTCAAAAAATACGAAACACCACACGTTGATGGCACGCTATAGGGTCCCCACAAATCACAATGTATTAATTCAAAAATACGTCTCTCTTAATTTTCACTAAGGGGAAAAAGTTCATGGAGCTGCTTAGCCCGAAAGCAAATATCACATCCATCTTTATTTAAAGGGTTGGGAATAGAAATATTACGCACCTGCCGAAGGACCTTTTCCAATGGGTGTCCTAATCGCCGATGCCATAAATCTCCAGTCCGTCCACCATCAACGGCCATAACCTGAACCTCTGGAACTCCCAAGAACAAAAAAAGTCCATCCACACGCTCACCCAGTCCAATCAGTGTCCTCGTCACTAGGTCCTGCATAATACATAAACAAGCGGTAATCTGCATAACACAACGATGATCATCCAAGAATTGAGAGGCCGAAATCAAGTTACAATTTAATTTTGGCACATATAAAACATTCGAAAGCCGTAAATTTACTGACAAGATAACTATTCCAGTATGAGTTGCAAATGACGAACTCCCATCCGGTAAGCCAATAGGACACTGTTCTATCGGTCGGAAATCAACAAATAAATTTTGGTCACCTGTCACATGATGAGTGGCCCCGGTATCAATAATCCACGAGTACTTACCAGTCAATCGATCTCGTGGTTTAGTTCTATTTATCAGATCTAAATTGCTTGCCATTGGGCCAATGATATGTTTGCAAGTCCGGATTCATTTAAGTTTGGCAGCAAACCTGAACCCTGATTGGGCCGAACCGGGCTGGACGAACCAGCCTGATTCACTTTTTGCTGTGAGGATATTTGGCTGGGAACGTCTTCCGCCCTCAGCGCACCAATATAAGGACCGCCCTGAGCCGCTCGTACCTTAATTGCCAGCAAAACCGAAAGCAAACGCCAAGAAACCACAACAACTGTTGATCCTCAGCCCCAAAACCTATTTGATCAACAAGAAACCCTAAAATTCTATTTTCTTGCAAAACCCGAAATACAAAAGTGTGTGAAATAGAAGATTACCTGATTTATTTGATGTGAAATCATTTTTGGAATAATCTACGCTCCAAGACGATCGTTTTGACTACTCATGGCTGTGAAACAGAGCTACGGATTGAAAGTTACGAATTTTTGAAGAATCGAACTCTATGAATACCCAAAAAGGGCTAAACTGAAACTTACGAAATTAAGAGATGTTGTTTTCCAAAGTTGCGTCTCGTCGCAGTGATCACTTTTCTCTACCGCGGCATCTTGAAACGATGAACGGAGTGGCCACACGGTTGAAGATTACGGTCTCCCTTTTTTTCTGAAAACTCTGCGTCTATCTCCCTGGTTGCGTCGCCCTCTCCATTTTTTTTTTCCAGAAATAACGTGTAAAACCAAATAAGGTATTTTGGGGATTATTTCCTTTTTATAGACATTTAATTAAATTCTTTAATTAAATAACTAAATCCTTTTTAATTAAATAAATAGGGTAAATTATAATTAGGTCGTAGTGGGTATGCCCAATTACTATTTTTCCCTTTCTGAAAAGTCGGGATGTTACATTCCTCCCCCCCTTAAGAGGAGTTTCATCCTCGAAACTGGAATGTAACTGGGGTGTACTTGAACTCTGGACTTTGCGAAGCGTTTCGTCTTCTAACTCTCACAGTCTTCTTCTTCCCTCTTCCCAACTCTTCTACTTGTCTTGAGCCATCTCGAGGTTGCGACGATCCACTTCAATCTTCACGTTGGCTTGATGTATCAACTTTGGTCTCATATTTTGCCGTCGCTCCACTTCATCCCAGAAAACTCGCGTTCTTCCATTTTCCCCATGCAGAGTTTCAAATGTTGACATCTAGATGTTGGCATGGTTGCTATTGTTTTAGTCAACTCTTCAATCTCTATCTTCATGAAAGATCGTCAGCACGTACTGTTCTAACTCTTGTACATCTTGGTCGCTCCGAGATGAACTGCAATTGCAATCTCGTGACCATTGGCTGGTTGGGCTCCAGCCACTCACTTGTACTAGGAGACAACTGGATCTTTGTCTTGTTTCTTCACGATCTCAACAACTGCCTCACATCTCGCGATCAACAGTACGACATACATGCTTCTGCTGACCTATGTTTTGAAGGCTTGAGTTTCCTAACTGACTCACAACTTTCTGGCATACTTCACTTCTTTTGATCTCATCCTCCATCACTGCAACACAAGCTTGTTGGTGAACTGCAAGGATTCCGACTATAGGATTTCATGGGACTTCTCGGGAAGGAGAAACATGCATCTGCCATACTTTCTCTCTAACGGTCTGATCCAATTCTTATGCCAAAAAGAGTTATCTTGGAGAATAAATAAAGTTAAAAAGTGACAAGTTGAGTACCTGGGTGGTATGTCAACTTAGTAAGCCGAAGAAGAGGCAATAAGTTCTGAAAACAAGGGAGGTTGCATGGGTTACAAACAGACAAGATGATTCCGTGTTGAAAGAAAGTTGAGGTTGGTTCCAAGCTGAAAAAGAATGGGGCATCGGTTCATAATACAAAAGATAGCCACCAAAGGAATCACCAGAACACCTTGCAGATGAAATTCTTTTAAGAGAGTGGAATTTTGCAAGATACGGTGGTCTACAAAGAATTCAGAGGCAACTTGAAAGTATGGTAATAAGCTTTCATATAAACCTTTAGAAAGTGGAGACGTTAAAGGAAACATCACCTGATGGACTTGGAAACATCAACCGCGAAGGAAAGAGAATGCTAAACTTGAGGACATTGGGCAGGTGACCTTGATTGTTAAACTCTTGGTTAACAAAGATGGATGTTGGCGAACTAGGAAAATCTTTAGTTCGCATGAGTGCCGTAGAGGAAACGTCATACAACAGAAAAGCAAAGTAAAGGTGCAAGGTCAAGCACCAGAAGGACTAAAAAAAATTTAGAAATCAAAAGAGAGCAAGAATCTCAACATGAAGGAGCCGTGGAGACAAAACGAGTATACCAAAAGGTCTCAGAATAAAAGAAACACTTGTCAAGAAGTGTCCAAGTTTGCATGTAGTCAAAGATAGGTTATTTTCCACATTTAAAAGAAATATAAATTTCCTCAAGGAATTGTAAGGAATATCAAAAGTTTGAAGAAGTAAGTGGCAAACAAGATCTTAAGTGAAGAGGAAACGACACTTAAAATTGTCGGATAAGGTTTGATTTCAAAGAATTAATTCAAACTTTCAAGGAAGTTTAAACGATCACCGATTTATTCAAATCAAGAATTCAAGGTTGCACTACTCGAGAGGAATAGTACACTGCCAAGGAATAAATGCTCGAGGTTAAATCAAAAATAGGCATTTCAACCGGTGTAACAAAATTGTAGTAGAAACGACAAAACATAAGAAGGAATGATAAAAGGTGTGTCCGGCGGTTCATGGCTCTAAATGCCTGAAGGATATTTAAGATTGAATGGTACAAAGTACATTAATCTAGATTGAAATTCAATGGAAGTTTTGGAGTTCAAATGTTGGTTGGCTAGATAGGTTCGGATGGCATCTAGAAAAAGTCTACCTTCTGCTTGAAACTGGTTTGACATAAATTGCTTGAATGTTAAGGGTAAGTAATTGAAAAGGAATGTCATGGTAGGCTTAAAATTTGACCGGCAAAAGAAGATATGAACACCTTTAAAGAACAGGCAGCATTAGGTGAAGAAGTTACAACATCGACACTATCCTTAAGAGGGGAGCTGAGAATGAACACAAGTAAGAAAAAAATGTTCTGACATCAGAAGGCTTAGTCGAATTTGAAATTGAAATGAATGATGGGAGAGCAACAATGTAGAATTTTGAAGAGAACTTGTTTCTTGATTTGAAACGTGAGAAGGTAAGAACTTGTTAGAAGAATGACTTGGGGCGATATGTTTCTGAGGTAATTCATAACAACAAACAGAGAGGATTTGTTGAGTTTAAAAATCTCAAGTGAGGGATTACATGAGAAATAAATTACCATAAAAGGTATAATTACAAAGGTCACGAAAAGTGCTGAACATCAAACATGGCTCTTTGGAGGACAAAGATCTTGGTTCATGTTTACAACTGCAAAAGAAACTATAACGTTAACTTTACAAGCATCCTACAAAAAGGTTTAACTCAGAAGGAGATCAAACTTCGGGGAACTCCTGAACATAACAATCGTAACCTACTACCTCTTAGCCCAAACCCTAAGTCAAAGAGGTAAGAATTCCTTTTAGGTTGTTGTGTATGATATTTTACTCCGGGTCTGACATTATCAATTTTTACAGAACAAACGAAGAGGAATTTGAGCACGATCCAAAGAGAAAAAATTTAGATACTGGAGTTTCCATGTGGTATAAAAATATTAGAATTTTTGAATGAGATAAAGTCGGTCAAAAACAATTATTTCTGACGATTGCACAAGCTGTCAGAATTTCCAGATTAGTAAACACTGAGTTAAATTGCAAATCGAGATCAAATGAAAAAGAATCTGAACTTAATTCCAAAATGAAAATTGTAGATATAAGTTTTGTCTATAAAATATCAAAAATTCAGGTCATTTGAAGGTGTTTAACATGTTCAAAACAGAAAAGAAGTAAAGGTGCTGCTGTAGATTTTCTGGACAGAGTGTCCGGCATAAACATACTGTTGATCCTCAACCCCAAACCTATTTGATCAACAAGAAACCCTAAAATACTATTTCCTTGCAAAACCTGAAATACAAAAATGTGTGAAACAGAAGATAACCTGAGTTATTTGCTGTGAAACTATTTTTAGAATAATCTACTCTCCAAGACGATCGTTTTGACAACTCATGGCTGCGAAATAGAGCTACGGATTGAAATATATGAATTTTTTGAAGAATCGAACTCTACGAGTACCAAAAAACTATGGCTAAACTGAAAACTTACGAAATTAAGAGATGTTGTTTTCCAAAGTTGCGTCTCGTCGCGGTGATCACTTTTCTCTACTGCGGCATCTTGAGACGATGAACGGATTGGCCACACGGTTGAAGATTACGTTCTCCCTTTTTTTTTCTGAAAACTCTGCGTCTATCTACCTGGTTGCATCGTCCTCTCCCTTTTTCTTTTTTTCCAGAAATAACGTGTAAAACCAAATAAGGTATTTTGGGGATTATTTCCTTTTTATAGCTATTTAATTAAATTGCTTAATTAAATAACTAAATCATTTTAATTAAATCCTTTTTAATTAAATAATTATGATAAATAATAATTAGGTCATACTGGGTATGCTCAATTACTATTTTACCCTTTCTGAAAGTTGGGATGTTACATATGTTCTTGCAGCAAAGTTTGATCTTTACCTGTCTGGATATTTTCTAACAGTGTCATTAAAATTTCTCTTGTTCTTTGCATCCTAGACCTCTTTTTCAAGTCTGGATACATGTTTTACCAGAAATTTATCTAGACAAGGAAGTTCTGTTGCAACAGCATTGTCTTTCCCATAACCGACTAGTTTACTTCTATTTGTCGTCATATCCAGGTTCTGCTGATTTTCATTCTTTCTGGCGTTTTTGCTTCAAGAACTTCTCTTTCAAGTCTGGTTAGCCTTTTCACCAGAAACTTATCGAGAGACTGGGAAGTTCTGTCACAGACCCCCTTCTCGTTTGTTGTCCATTCGCGATAGAGTTCCTGGCCTTACCGTTTCCAGTACCAATATCTAAGCCTAAGTTACATTTATTGTCATTTTTCTCACAACATTGCCCTTCAGATAAAGCAGCATTTAGTGCACAAGTAGCAACTATTGTAGCAGTGAAGCAAGTTCATCTTCTTGCAGACATTTAAGCCTTTCGAGCATCATCTCTACAAGATCAGTACTACATGTAATACCCTACTCCCGACCCCTAGGTCCACTGGGGTCATTCTGGGAGGGGTTGCGAAGCTCTCACCGCGACTTCAATAACTAGACTATAATTCCCATAATAATATAATAAATCTACAAATAAATTTACATATATTTACTAAGCATCTCAATTATAAAATTACAACAAATGAAATATTATAGTTGTAATTAACATAATATGCGCAACACAATCTACAATCTTGGTCCATGTCTTAGCTCATTCTCCGTTCATATCTCTCGAGCAATCACCTGGGTTAATTTATAAAAGAAAAACAAAACACAAGAGACAGGAATACGAGTCGTCAACAAAAAATGCTGTTATGAGCATGTGCGAGAGTGTTATATATATATTTTTTAAATTGTTGTAACAATATATACATTTTCTAGAAATCTTGTATGAGTATTTATGCAATAATATACTTGTTAAAATTATGTATCAAGTTCAAGTCGAGCAAGCTCATACGATTGATACAGCTAATACGATCCATCAAGTTCATCAAGTTCCCTTACTAGACATCGATACAGCTAATACGATTGTCTCTACTTTATGATTCCATTTCACCACCTTATATCCACAACTAGCTATTTTGTATAGTGAATTCCGTCCTTCCGACACCCAATCTCCTGGGGTTTCCGGAGGGTCCACTTGCCTCGGATTCCACAACCGCGGTCACAGGCCCAATGCACAGCTAACCCGACTGCGAAACCCTCGGCGGGCCCATCGAGCGAGTACGAGAACGAGATCGAGAACCATGCCGCCGAAGCGGGAACTAGCCATGCCGCCGAAGCGGGAAATGTACAAGTACGATATATCATACCGCGCGTAGCGGATAGTACGGTACCATGCCAATAAGATAGGACATGCAATGTCATTTGTACAATGTTTGTTTTAATCAAGTTATTATCGTTAAACCGACAGAAATCATTAATCATTTTTAACAAGATACATATATTATATATATAACAATAATATAGTCAATTAAAATACTTTAATAAAAACACACTTGATTTTTATAGAAAATAAAAATTGAACTCACCTTGAGCAGATCTTAATTAATATACAAGGGTGATGGGGGCACCGGCAATTCAACCGAAAGCATCCCCCGAAATTCAATCATGAGGCTGGTATTCATTTTTCATTCCTTTTTTTTTATTCTTAATTATTATGGATGGTGTGGATCATGTTTATGTACATTTTTCTGTGTAATTTTCTGTGTCTATATACTTTTCCATTAATATACCCCTTTTTTGTCTCTGAAATATATATTTGAACGTTGCTAGAAATCTTAAAAAAAACCAATTACTCATCATGTCAAAGCACTTTCAGTTCCTCCCATCACACTATATCTGCAACCTTTAACTCCTTTCCATTATTCAGCAAGAATGCACACAACTTTATTTATTTCAACCCCAAAAAATCCCACATTTTCTTCAAATCTTCTACCCCAACCAAAGCCAAGAAAATCCAAGCGCTCTATTTATTGCAGTAGTTGTTTCGGTTGTCAGCGTTTGGCGATAATGGTTGTTTCGATGTTTGCGCTGATGGCTGCGAGGCTTTCTGGATGTATAGAAGTAATTAGTTAATGGTCAACTATAGCTTCTGTGATGATGGTGATGATGGTGATTTGGTAAAATTCGACATCAGATCACCAAACGTATGAGAAAATATGGAATATATATATATATATATATATTGTACGTCCCGCTCCCGGATACCGATCCCTTATCCGGAAACAAAACGCTCGGCACGTGTAATATTAAATAAATCTAATATTACACGTAAGCCTCTACTACATCGTATCGAGTTTAGCAAAACGGAAGCTAAAAAGACTCGGCAAATTAAACACCATAAATGCTACTATGAAAAGAACTCAACATACTAAAGATAAAAATGCAACATTTATTATATCGGAAAGCCAAACGAAAACTAAAACGTACGAAACTTTCAAAAGACTACTAAAAGAAAATACAACGTTTCCCAAAGAACAACGTGTCTAATGTATATAATAGAAAAACGGAATAGATAAACGCTTCAACTCCGGCGTCCTCAAACGTCGTCATCAAAGTCTGCCTCAAACTCTGGATCTACCTGTTCATCTTCTCTCCCCCAAACACATAGAAAAACAATGCATTTGAGGTAAGTACAAAGTACTCAATAAGAGGTAGAAGCTATAAATTAACTAAGGTTTATAAACAAGTTTCATGATTAAATAAATTATCTTTCTGAGACCGACTCAATCTAGGGTTCACTTCATGTCCATGAACATGTTGTGACTAACTGTTTCTAACTTAGCTTATCTTTGTTACATCCGCATTCAAGGGCACTACGCATGGTGCTGCCCACCACGAGACATCTGGGTGCAACCTATTGGTGGATCACGTCAATAGCCACGGGCTAGTCCCGATAGTATACGCGTTTGGTGAAGTCCCTCTACTCCCGGTGCTCTCTAATGGCCAGCAAAGTTATTCATCCACGAGTACCCTCTACTCCTGGTGACTCTAGAAAGGCCAGCAAGTTTACTCTTTTATCCGAAAGCCTACGCATTGCGATATAGACTTGTGCCTTACCAAGAATGACATGATGTTTAATCTTATTACTATGCAAGTATGTAATAATTAATGGTTCTTAACTAGCCACCCAAGTGTTTTCAAGTAAGCTCCTCACAAACTCAACTCTCTTTCTTAGAGACCTAGGCACACGGACATGGCTGTAAAAATACACGAGATATTGATGAACTCTAGATCACCAAAGCACAAGCCCTTTCATGCCTTTCCGACGGTCCCGGACTTCAACTCCCTTTAAGAGTACGTCCGGTGCCGGAACCAAACGCATCAGAATTCAATCGGGGCTTGTTCGTTTACATTTAATCTTATTTAAACATTAACAATTCAAGTTAAACATCACAATAACATTAGCCACAAAATTCACCGTCTACTAAATCATCATTTATATTTTTTTTTTTCAGAACAAGAACTAACATAACACAATAACACCAAACAACTATATATTATAAAATAATTAAATCTTTTGTTTTAAGGGACTTCACAATCAAAAGAACACAAATGCTTACTGGTTTTACTTCCCAAATCGTTAACCACTAAACAAGGTCACTAAAATAAGATTTATATGACTATGACTAATCAATTAGAATTACTAATCAGTAGTTGAAGGAAAAATGAATAGTTTGCAATGGTGTCAATCTTGTGACGAGTTGCGCAGTAGAAACTCCAAATAGGGTGAGTGCCAAACAATTCTCTGATCTTTAACATGTGAATATAACATAACACTATAACTGGTGAATTTATAAACATAAAACTATAACATATAACTATATACGTAATATAGTACCACCGTAATATAGTACATCAGAAAAGGAACACAATTTACCTATTTCAACAACAAAGAAAATAAAGAGGTTTCTGCAACTCCGGCCATTACGGTTCGGAAAAACAATCAATTCAAATTAATATGCTTTCAACATAGAAGAGACTTCAAGTTTCATAAACAGGTTCCAGTTTCAACAACGTCCTTTAAGACTACCGTATAAAATACTTGTATTCAAATCTGACACATTTTTACTTAATCTTAACATTATAAAACATCAATTATTCAATATGAAGACCCTCTTACAACCACAATTAATTCGTAGGAAAAACCTCTTACCTTTTAGCAAGCTATTCCCACCACACCTTGACAAGGTCCTAACTTTCGGGTGTTGAATCGACGCTCTCTCCATGACGATTCATTTCTTTCTATTCGATCGATCCAAAACCGTTAAGATCCGACTTAGAAAACGGAAGAAATCTCTCAGCCCTTAAACTTTCACACACCGTTCCCTCTCTCAACATTGGTAAATTCTGATTTCTTTTAGGTTGTGAGAACTAATGAGATCTATTTTCCTTAAATAGACAAAATCCCAATAGTTAACCTAATCCCTTATTTTCCTTAATTACCCTTATTATTAAAAATCATATTTTCCCCAATATATATATACAAATAAAATACTTTAATCAAGTAATCATAATATTAGTTTTTTGAAAAGCATATATCTGTCCTTTTTTCGAAAAGTCGGATATATATATATAAGAACAAATTTCTTGGAGATGAGATGACTATTATTTTATGAAAGCATTTCGAAAGCGGTTAACAAAAGTAGTGGTGAAGGCTTTCAACATAGTATTGAGTGTGAGGTGAAATATATGGTGGTGATTCTAGGCAATGGAGTCTGGCCGTTCCAGGATTTACCTCTCTGTATCATGTGAAGATGATGAATTAAGCAGACTGTATATATGGAAGGTGAGAGGGAAAACTTGGCTTTTATTTTTGTAAGCAGTAACAAAGAAGTAGCTAATTTCCTGTATATATATAAGTAGATGAACCACGAGTTGAAAGGGGTAAAGTTTAACTTAATTTAATTTTGTTTGTAACGGAAATGGAGTTATGTCGAGGAAGATCATTTAGAAATACAAGTAACCACAAATTTTCCCTTTAATTCCCATTAAAACAATCCTAAAAAAAATATTAAGGCAACGGTATTTAAGCATGCAATTAAAAGCTAATTAAGATGCACAATTTCCCATGTGAATTGTGTAAGGAGAAATATTTTTACCACTAAAACATTGACAATCACGTAATATTGTTTTTTTTTCCTCGAAAATATCCTATGATATAATAATAATAATAATAATAATAATAATAATAATAATAATAATAATAATAATAATAATAAGACTTTTAATATAAAATAATAATGTCACAACGAAATGATTTCTATGTTGAAAATATTCTAAATTTTTCCCAGACTAATCAATATTATGAAAATAACATATATTACAAAAAAAAAATAGTAATGATAGAGGCACAACAAAAATTACACAACGGATGCCACAACAACTTGTTTGTCAGTGACTTGGTCATATACAGGTTTTCAAGCTTCTTTCACAACTTGGTCATGGTGTCTTCCTCAAAAGAACCTCGATGATAACATCATCGGATAAGCACAGCATGATGGTTGAATGTGCTTTCTCTTCCAGACTGGCATAATCTGCTGCATCTGTATTTGGTTTGTCAGATAAAGGACTCCACAAACCCTGTTGTTTCAACAGTGCATGCATCTTGATTTGCCACAGACCAAAACTGTTCCTTCCTGTAAATTTATCGATTTTCACGCCATCTCGACATCTTTCCTTGCTAAAGATCACAACTTTATCACGATCCTAGCACCTTACATCAAGGTCTTGGTGAAGATGAAGTTGATCGTCTGCATTGTTTTCTCGAACCCGGCTCCGATACCACTTGTTATGAAACCCGATGGAGATAACTTCGGATGCAAGAAATAAAACAGATGCAATCAAACGTAAATAATCAAAGGAGATAATGAAAAACAAGAAGAACACGATTTAACGTGGAAAACCCTCTCAAAGTGAGAGAGATAAAAAACCACGGGCAAAAAGAGATATTTATTATTATGCACTGAGTTACAGATTTTCACACACACAGACAATGTGACAATAACTGTATTTATAGGCACAAATCCCTAAACCCTAGCCGCAAGGAATCTTGGTATGATGCACCATAAATACCCCAACACGTGTCCTCCTTTTAATGACATCAGTATAAATTTGTCACATAATAAAATTAATGAGATATGACTCCTCAGTATTCGAAGATCGGCAAGAGCTTTAACCTGGCAGCGACAAGATTTTGTTGAGAGGCCTCGATGACTCTCACCCTACCGATGCACGTAATTGAATACACTTCTCAAATTTGTCCATCACACAAATTTGAGTCTTGATTGGTTCCACCAAAATGTAGAGTTTAAGTCACTTTACTGACAATTAATCAATTGGTTAGACCTATGTAAAGTGTTCCCAACATAATATATACTACCTTCGTCATGAAATATTAGTCTGCGTCTTTTTTTTTATAACATTTTAGCTTAAGCTTTTGGGATAACATAAGTTATTTTAGATTAATGAAACATTTATTAATTATTACTTTTTATTATTTTGAGACGAATATGGTAGTCTATAAAGGTGTTGATTTAAAAAATAAATATAAATCCCCTCAAGAAAATATTAGAAATAGATAACCAACTGATGTAGAAGATCTACAATAAACGAATAAAACACGAGCTAATCCAAGCTCAAAGATCAATTCAATCTCAAAGAGAAAGGTTCAATATTTAATGATTACATAATATGATCTCAACATATAGAACTTAGGCTATTTATAGGCTACAAAGCCCATTTAGGATACTTAAAAGCCCATATAACTATTAACTAATTAAAACATAATAAAATACTATTAATTAATTTAGATGTCTTTCATCATCTCCATCCCTCTATGAAAGCTCGTCCCACGAGCGAGTCCATTGGTGATGGCAAGTCAAGCACATTTAAACTCCCGAGCTTACCAATAAATTCATTGGTGGATCAGACGTTCATTCACCACCTTATGGAACAATTTCAAGTTCTCCTAAATTGTCCATTCTTGCCCACAATGCTCAAGTATAAAGAGATTGTACCAACACTTCGCCGAGCCATGATGAACGTATTGCAATTGTTCTCATCATTCCATCCCTTCAACATAATAACTCGTCCACGAGTTAGATTAGATAATGGAACAAATATGCTACGCGGAAGTTGGACAGCTAAAACACTTGCAGCATCACCAATTAATCTGTACCATTCCTGCTTCATACGCTTCACACAAACATAGTTACTTGTACCAAGACCACATGAACACAACATCTCAAGAATGTATTCTATCGGTAAATCGATCAAATCTTGTAATGATTTTTTCACAAATACAAAACGCAACACACCAGACAAGAAGCTGCAAAGAACCTGGCCCATTTGCCCAAATCCAAGGATTACAACACGTTTTTGAGCAAAGCTTACAGTTTCATCAATGTACACCTTCATCAGCTCTTCAAAATGAGAAAATTGTACTTTCACGGACTCTAATAAAGTTCTGCTACCTTGTTGAAATTGCTTGTCAAACGCCCTTTTCTCAGAGAGTTCCATGCTTCGCCTAGACTTCACACTCTTGAATACCCACATAATATTGTGGTCATCCATTTCGGCCACCATAATCATCACACCGTCAATATAAACTGAATGTTCAATTCGCAAGAGGTCATCATTTGAATTATATATCATATTCATGTACCACAACTGTTCACTCAAATTCAAATGCGCTAATAAGCTATGTTCAGTAAAAATCTTATCACCCGAGGTCGTGTTCTTGGTGATGCCTTGATCAAGACCAATCATATCAACTCTGTTTTCACATGGTCCACCATCAACAATTTTCTGTTTCTTACCCATCCAAATAACCGTTTGCTTCCTCTTATCCACAAACAATTGGCTTGCAGTAAGCCATGTTTGCAGCAGGTTGCAAAATATCTCACATATCACCCCTTTTTCTTTGAACTTCTTAGTGACACCAGGTGTATGCAAAATAGACCATGGCATATCAATATGTTCATTCATAATGGTGCAGAATGTTAGTTTGTTGATGTCACCCTTACCTCCAGGATCAAAATTCTTAATTAGAATCTTCTTTAACACCCCAATGTTACACAACTGACCCACATGATAGTTATAATCTGAAGCAACATGCAGTATCTCATCAACACAAAGTTCAGTAGCTGTGCCAAATGCAATGTCACCGTCGTTGTACATCAACTGTAAACTTCCCTTCCTCAATGAGGCAAAACCATTAAAAATTACTCTCAGGTTTCTCAAATGGGGAACACCAAGCATTTCTCCACTTTTTATGACCTCAAAGGCAAACTCATCAGTAATTTTGGTGATCGTTTGTGAGACTCTACATGATGGAACACTAGTCAACACGTTCATTTGCCTCCATCCATACTCACCATCCGTTTCCGTTCTGTTTCGCCACTTGCCACCGGGGTCAAAACTCATGTGAAGTGTGTCATAAGTCATGGATTCATATTCAGGTACAGGGCTTGGAAATAAATTTTCAAATTTCCAACGGTTTTCCAAATATATTTCGCTTAGTCTCCATTTGTCGACCATGATAAGATCGGGTCCATTGATTTGATGGAGTTTGGATTGATTCACTTGTGTTGAAGTTGATTTCATTACCATACTGATAACCAATAAACAGGTTGGCTGCTGCATAATCCTTTTCAGTGTTTTTGCATCATCGCCAACTGAAGTCGTCATTCCAACAACAATAACGTCAATGACGTCCTCAAAATCTTGTTGTTGTTGTGGTTGCTGTTCAGGTGCAATGTCTCCAAACTTGAACTCTGCCATAAGGGTAGTAGTAGGTGGGAAATCTTCGTATTTGGGAGTTTTATAAGCGTCAAAATGAACAGCAGTGCCTGAAACCATATGATGTAAATGATAAGTAGATCCACAGCTGATTTCCTTGTCATGTTCATAGATGTTTAGCTCTAAGGGGAATTTTTTCAAACAGTTGGTGGGTAGAGATGTTTCAACATCTTTCACAATTTCTCCTTCAGCGATGTCTTGCCATTCGGACGAGTCTTCAAGCACCAGTTCTGAATGTGCTGAATTGTTATAATTCTCAGATGCTCCATGACGATACGGGATTTCACCCCTCCACGTGGAATTATCTAATTGGTCCAAATTTGGCGTGTGGAAAAGTCAAGTATATTATCCACATCGGGTCGAATACGAGGCGAATCAGTGATCACCACCGCCGCCAGCCAGATCTTGCAAGTGTGTCAACTCGAGCACCCATGTCGGTGTCATACGAGTCGATATCGAGCTCGGCCAGTGTTCCCAGGCCCAATAATCTAGAGGGTTGCTTGGGCAAGAGCAAGGCCCATTAAAGGGCAATTATGTCAATAGACCAAACCGCCTCAGGATTAGGGCGTAAGAAGGCATGTGCTATAAATACATCATTCCAGAACTACGTAGCGCTGATTTCCTGGACATTACACAGATATCGTAGGCAATCCAAGATACATTCTTGGACTCACCCATAAAACACCAAAATCACCCCAAAATCATCCTTGATTCTATCATTCCTAGATTAAATTGGCCTCAAATTATACATGACAAAATCCGGCATCGTCATTGGCGCTAGAAGGAGGGTCTTCTATCGGTGATAGATCAAGGAGTGGTGGTTCGTGATAAAAAACGCAGCACCCAAAAACGCAGCGAGATCGGCGGCGAATTTATGGAGTTTCAACCGTTGGAACTAGATTTCCACCGTTCAGATCCAAGGATTAGGGGGTACGAACAAGCCCTCCAAATTTCAGGCTGATCGGAGTTGTTTTGAGTCCCCGATCGTCGCAAAGAAGTTGCAGCTGTATAAAAATGCAGCAGCCTGTAAAGCAGTCAGATCGATGGATTATTGCCGGAGTTTCAACCGTTGGAACTAGATTTCCACCGTTCAGATCCAAGGATTAGGAGGGACGAGCAAGCCCTCCAAATTTTAGGCTGATCGGAGTTCGTTTGAACCCTCGATCGTGGCAAAGAATTTACTGCAGGTACCAAAAACGCAGCAGGATTCTGGACAGCAGCTGCCAGATCGGCGGCTTATTCCCGGAGATTGAGCCATCGAAAGAACAATTCCACCGGTCACATCGAAGGAAAGTGAGGGAAGAACGATCCTCCAAATTTTGTGCCGATCGGAATCCGTTTGAGGTCTGATTGCCACCGGAAAGACACTGCTATGGCGCCCCAGAAAGCTGCGAGTTACTTACCGTATCTAGCTATCCACGAAGCGAGTTCTCGAGCTCCAAGGAGCGAGCCGAGCTCTTTAGCTCTCCAGGTTCTTACAAATGTTATTTTAAATTCTTATATACTTTGTAAGTCTTTATTATATGTGTAATGTTTTTTATCACAATCACATTGCACCATAAAGACTCGAGATATCGAGCTCGGCATTCGAGCTCTACGGACTCGACTTGCCCATAAACCCGAGCTCGACTCGGCGTCGTTTGGAGCTCACCGATGGGTAAATCTTTAATAAGTCCGAGCTCGACTCGCATCATATTTGGAGCTCGGCTCGGCGTTATCTTTATAAGACCGAGCTCGGCCTCGGCATCATATTTGGAGCTCGGCTCGGCGTTATCTTTTATAAGACCGAGCTCGGCCTCGGCATCATATTTGGAGCTCTCTCGAGCGCATCTTTTATAAGACCGAGCTCTGCTCGGCATCATATTTGGAGCTCGGCTCGGCGTTATCTTTTATAAGACCGAGCTCGGCCTCGGCATCATATTTGGAGCTCTCTCGAGCGCATCTTTTATAAGACCGAGCTCGCTCGCATCATATTGGAGCTCTCTCGGCGTATCTTTTATAAGTCCGAGCTCGACTCGGCGTCATATTTGAGCTCTCTCGAGAGCATCTTTTATAAGACCGGGCTCGGCTCGGCACTATATTTGGAGCTCTCTCGAGCATATCTTTTATAAGTCCGAGCTCGACTCGCATCATATTTGGAGCTCTCTCGGCGTATCTTTTATAAGACCGAGCTCTGCTCGGCATCATATTTGGAGCTCTCTCGGCGTATCTTTTATAAGTCCGAGCTCGACTCGGCGTCATATTTGAGCTCTCTCGAGCACATCTTTTATAAGACCGGGCTCGGCCTCGGCACCATATTTGGAGCTCTCTCGAGCATATCTTTTATAAGTCCGAGCTCGACTCGCACCATATTTGGAGCTCTCTCGAGCATATCTTTTATAAGTCCGAGCTCGACTCGGCATCATATTTGGAGCTCTCTCGGCGTATCTTTTATAAGTCCGAGCTCGACTCGCATCGTCGTTTTGGAGCTCGGCTCGGCGTTATCTTTATAAGACCGAGCTCGGCCTCGGCATCATAGTTGGAGCTCTCTCGGCGTCATCTTTAATAAGACCGAGTTTGCCTCGGCATAACATTCGAGCTCGGCGATCTTACGTAAGTCCGCCCGCCATCTAAGCATGGTACCAACAGACTACGCCAAATAAGCTAAGCCTCGTCTCGATTAACTTCTGTTTTTACCTTTTTATGTCTTGTAATAAGTCCATGTGACAATTTCATAAATATTCTAATAAGCATGTCTTTCCTCGAGACGCTTTTGTGTTTGTTATGATTTACAGCCTTCACATACGAAATGGCAAAGGCAAAAAATTTGACCAGCCTTAAAGCAAAAGAAGTCCATGTGATTAAAAGATAAAAGAGGCAAAAGTCAACCACAACTACAAATCCTCGACACGACGAAGTCGGAATAATATGGTGAATAAAGCCAAGTCACCGATGCTTATATCACCTCCGACACGATGCAAGAGAAATAAAACAAAAAAGCCAAGTCAGCGACAGAGCTTATATCACTCCCGACCGCCAAGAAGCCACGATGCTAGCGGTTGGAAGATCCCACGATGGATACCCTATTCGACCGGTTCGAAGCACCACGGAAGTGCGGCGGTCAGTAGGATTTTTCAATTCGACCATGTCGAAGCCCGCGAGGCAAGGACAATCGACTCGAGCTCGACCAAATAGCCAAGTCAAGCCGATAAAGGCGATGCGAGTGCTAGGTCGACTCATATCCAAGTGTACCATGAGTCATGTACTCATACTACACTTCGAGAGCCACAGGGGAATTAAGTCCAAAGGACTACACCCCATTAAGGCAGCTTTTTGCAAGGGGAATTAAGTCCAAAGGACTACACCCTAGGCAAATATTCAACAACACAAACAACATTCAAAGGAAAGGTCGAATTCAAAATTCAAAATTCAAAAGTCCTGGGATCGAATTGTGAAAGGCAGACAACAAAAGCGACAAGCAACATAATGCAAAAATTGAAGCAAAATAAAACTAGGCGTCATATTTGGAGCTCACCGATGAGTGAATATGTAATAAGTCCGAGATCGACTAGGCATCTTACCTCGAGCTATATTATTTTGGAACTCACCCTACCGAATCAAGCGGGTCGAGTTATCTTATTTTGGAACTCACCCTACCGAATTGGCGGGTCGAGATATCTTATTTTGGAACTCACCTACCGAACCATGGGGTCGAGCTATCTTGTTTTGGAACTCTCCTAGCCGAGCATGGCGGGACGAGCCTTCTTATTTCGGGAACTATCCCCATGGTTATTGCGACATTTTGACTAGTGCCTGGCGTGCCTCGAGGATCCACTCCGCAGCGATCTACTCAACGGTCTACGAGGATCCGCAAGTCGGATGCCTTCAATGTCGACAATCAACGTTTACAAGTCCTAATAGGACGAAAACACAATGGCATCGAAATCCGAGTCGACAACAGCGGCGTGATCTGACTCCCAAAAGAGAATTTACTAGGGCATCGAGGCCGGGCAACATGATCACTTCCGATCGACGACCATTGAATCTAAAAGTTCCATGGAACCAAAAGGCTAAGGCATCGAGTTCGGACCAAGTCCAAAACTCTCGGCGATCATGTGTCATGAGTCATGAGCGACAAAGAAACACCACGACACCGAGATCCAGAGCGACATTTACGTATTACCGGAGTCTTATTAGGCGGTAAGTACTAGGACATCGTGGCGGAAATATCTATCGGCAAAGAGAAGAGCATCGATTCCGACAAACGAAATGAGACAACCAGGGGCATCTCTTCTACCACGCAACAACAAAGAAAAGTCAAAAAATGCTAAAGCATGGAAGACAAGTTACATATGGTCGACAAATGGAACTCACGAAAGTATAACGAAGATGATGAATCAAGATTATACTTTGGAGGCAACAACGAGTCGACATTGAATACTCGAGAAAAAGCGAGCAAAGGAATGGGAATCGACATGCAACAAAAGTGTTTGACACCAAATACTTGTAAAAATTTCAGCATTTATAACAAAAAGCCTAGTCACAAAGACTGGCCAAATATGATCCAAACCTAAGGTTCTCATGATACTTGGAGGGCAGATATCGACATATATGCATCGACATGAGAGAGGCCGATGTGCAAATAAGGCCAAAGGCCGCAATAAAGCAAGATGGTCTAGTTCAAAGACCAAAGAAAAGAAGGAAAAATGTAACAATTTTTCAAGGAAAGAATAAGCCAAGTCCAAATGACCGGCTAATTGTTTATACTGAGATGGAAGCCAACGACAACGATGGTTAAAAAGGCAAAGCCTAAGAAGAAGCATCTTTTTGGCGTTAAGGCAAAGTCTCAAGATCATTAGACTAACATTCGAGATCCGCATGCCGTACTCCAAAATCCAGGCAAATCGAGATTTTTAGAGAAGTCGACCTCGACCGAGACAGTCCCAAGTTGGACATCTCATCATTCCTTCGATGACTACGGCATCGAAGTCGATGTCAACTTAGCCACACGTTATAAGTCCTAGGGACGAGATAATGCTAAGATAAAAAAGTTTGCCAGCGGACATGGAAAGGCCGTATGTCGGACTCCACAGGGAAGTAAGTCTGCAGGCGATTTAAATTGAGCATTGGATGACGATGGCGAGATACACCTTTGACAGATCGGACGACCTCAAGAGCTCGAGACAGATCTCTGGGGGCTTATGACGATCTGGGATTTCACCCTCCACGTGGAATTATCTAATTGGTCCAAATTGGCATGTGGAAAAGTCCAAGTATATTATCCACATCGGGTCGAATACGAGACGAATCGGTGATCACCACCGCCGCCACGGAGATCTTGCAAGTGTGTCAACTCGAGCACCCATGTCGGTGTCATACGAGTCGATATCGAGCTCCAAACCCGTGTTCCCGGCCCAATAATCTAGAGGTTGCTTGGGCAGAGAGCAAGGCCCATTAAAGGGCAATTATGTCAATAGACCAAACCGCCCTAGGATTAGGGCAGAAGAAGGGCATGTGCCTATAAATACATCATTCCAGGAACTACGTAAGGCTTGATTCCTGGACATTACACAGGATACGTAGGCAATCCAAGATACATTCTTGGACTCAGCCATAAAACACCAAAATCACCCCAAAATCATCCTTGATTCTATCATTCCTAGATTAAATTGGCCTCAAATTATACATGACAAAATCCGGCATCGTCACTCCAATAGGTCGTTGCTTAATTTCATAGGTTTTGTGCCGTTGTGATACTTTCTCTCATCAATATGCTTTTCATCATCAAGAACAACTTCTTCATGATCTTGCTTGTCTAATTGATCGCACGATTTTGCCAAACATCTTTGGGGCGGAAATCAGGGTTCAAAGTCCCGCTTCCTCCAGCTCTCCATTTGCTCGGTAATTCCGTCGAACATATAAGCGGCGTAAATCTTTTGAGCAATAATCTGTTTCATTCTTGGCCATGATGAAAGTAAACTCTTACCCTCGAAAATCTATCATTCTCGCAACATTTTCCACCAATAATATGCAGCCCCTTCATTTTATACCAAACGATTTTGCACTTCACATGTTACGGTGGATTGATTTCTTCAAAGAAGTCTTCGATTGCATCAATCCATTTCACGAGATCTTCTTTGTGCCAAAATCCATCAAAAAGAGGAGATTTTCTTGAATTTGACTATTAATCCACCATATCTATGATAAAACCCATGAAAAGTGGTCGTCCTTCTCATTGTAGTTGTGGAACCCGCAATCAAATTCATCAAAGATGGAAGTAAAACCAATCTGTTGCCTTTGGTTGTTGTTCACCAAAATTGCGATTCCGGTAGTGAAACCCATCGCCGACGTCAATCTGCAGTACACGAGGAACAACTCGCCGAACTTGGTTGCGATCCACGCAAAGGTGGTGTCTCACCCGTCACAACTCGATCGATTTACGCCACAAAGCGATCTTTTGATTAAGCCGTGATGGAGTATCCCATAGGATCTTCGAATCCCGAACACCGTCGCGGATCCGGCTATCTCATTTTAGTCATCAACAAGCAAAGGGAAAACCTAAGCTCTCTGATACCAAATGATGTAGAAGATCTACAATAAACGAATAAAACACGAGCTAATCCAAGCTCAAAGATCAATTCAATCTCAAAGAGAAAGGTTCAATATTTAATGATTACATAATATGATCTCAACATATAGAACTTAGGCTATTTATAGGCTACAAAGCCCATTTAGGATACTTAAAAGCCCATATAACTATTAACTAATTAAAACATAATAAAATACTATTAATTAATTTAGATGTGCTACATCACCAACGATCCACGTGTTTTTGTTATATTGGTTTACATTTAGTTAAATAAAATGTGTAAATGTGTAGTCATTGTATTATTTTAGGGGGAATGAGGGAGAAGGACAAAAATATTTCATCAATTGAGTAGAAGGACAGTCTTTTGAAACTTTTGCATAAAGGACAAAACTATTTATCCACTATTGAAATTCACTTGTATTCGAAATTCACTGTTTAAATTCAATGCCGAAATTCATTGTCAAAATTCACTAATTTTCAAAATTCATTGTCGGGATTCACTGATTTTCGAGATTCACTGTCAAAATTCACTATCGAAATTCACCGATTTGAGATTCATTAGTGAGATTCACCGATTTTCGGATTCATTTATTTGTTTTCCTTTTCGCTATAAAAATTATGCATTGTCTTTCTCCCTATAAAAAATATGTAGAATTGTCTCCGTTGTTTAATAATATTTCAGATTGTGTCCTTATCCTTAATTTTCCAATTATTTTATGGGATTTAATATGTATCAATTTTTGTATAAGTGTTGTTGGTGAGGATTGAGGTGTGTCGTGTGTGTGGGAAAGGTTTGGTGGTTATGTATAGGTTCCTATATACAATCAAGAGGATAATTGCCCTCTAGATTCGAAAAAATACATTAAAATTTGTTCTATATAGTTTGCCCTCCTTCTTAAATTTTTTATATTCCTTTAAAAAATTATTACCTCTTTATCCGAGATTCTGCGTCTGCCATTAGTTGGTTGGAGGGACGGCTCTATTAATTTAGCAAGTCGAAAATTTGTCATATTTATAATTACTAAAATTAGTCTTATATATTCCAATTTAATACGGATCAATATATAGAAATAAGAGAGTTAACTTTACATATCTATATGTACCTAATTTTTTTTCTAATGTAATACTTTTTTTTAACAGATCGGCTGATCCATTTCATGATAAGTTGGAGTCGTCCGTAGTTAGGTGGGACCAATGAGACCGGGTTTGACTCTTATTTGAAACAACTATTGCGCCGGGATCTCTTCACTTTGTTGTTCCAAACTGAAAGGGTAAAAAGTTGATACAGAAATGGTAAAATTGTGATTGAAACAATCAGGACTGTTTGGACTAGGGTGAGAACGGGGTTGTAACTATCAAGTTTTATGTATGCGAATTTTACGTATGATTCATTCTATCTTCTTGACCCGGTAATCTCCTCTAATTGAGTCACCACTGCATTTGAAAGTCGGAGTGATATATATATATATATATTTTGCATCTTAGTGTATCAACCGAAAACCTTCGATGCATTCTCAATTTTACACAACAATAAATATTTTGGGTTATTATCAACTTTACAGACGTTTAAAATAGATATTTGATATCTACAAGATCAAATATTGAATTTCTATATGACTTTTTAAAAATCAATTCCAGATGCCTAAATAATAAATATGATGTGATGTGAATAAACAATGCATTAAACAATTTTATTACAGTTGTACCATAAAGTTTATATTGGAAATTAAATCCGGACCCAAGGGAAGTTTGGATTGGATTGGGTAATGACCGGTTACGCGTGGACCTCTAGTCGTCTTCTGATTTCCCAGAGTTATTGCAGACGTTGTGCAACATGTGTGAGGTGGAATAGATGCTTCTCACGAAAATCTGGTATATCTGGAAGGCCAGGTGTGCTTGATTACTTGATGACAGACCTGTGGATATTGGAGGCTTGATCACGAATGCGCATGCAGAGGCGCTTGATTATATTTATTCTGACCTCATTGGTGCATTCATCAGGGGCCTTTTGGCCGCCCGCATGGTCCCCACCCCCTCTTGATGTGATTAAAGTCAATACAGATAGGGCTAGTGGTAGTGTGGCAGTTGCTATTGGTGTTATCTTTCGAGTTTATAGTGGACAGATTATGCATTCGGTATCGCAGAGAATCCTGGGCAACCTAAATGTTGAGGCATTGTAGCTTTATGGCTTTAATGTGTGGATACCGATGGGTTATAATAGAGGCTGATTCCCTCGCATGCGTCCTCCGTCTTCAGAAATGGGGCGCGGACCTCTCTTCCCTTAATTGGCTGTTTAGTCTCTGATTGTTTGAATCTGGCTTGGGTCTTAGAGTTTTGCTCTTTCTCTTTTATTCGGCGATCTAGTAATAAGACGGCACATTATCTTGCTCAGATAGGTTTACCTACAACGAGTATAATCGGCTGGGGTGTTAATCCCCCGTAAATGTACTTGCAGCTTGTGGTGTTGATATGAATTAATACAGAAATTGGAAAATCAGGTCGTGTCAGACATTTGACTTGCAAATCAGGTCATGCCTTTTCTGACATGAAAAATAAGGTATACGTAAGGATCCTTACGTCCAAACGTAAGGAAATTCAACAAGCCATCTGATATGAAAAAAACGCACTAAACGTAGGGACCTTACGTCTAAACGTAAGGACGCTACGTTTAGACGTAAGGAATCAATAAAGTCGTGAATAACACTGTTTCTCTCTTCTATCCCCTTTCAAACGTTCATATCCCTAAGTCAAAAGCAGTTCCTTACGTCTGGACGGCGATTTTGCAAGAAAAGTTCAGATTTGGCACAATCTCTCAAGTACAATGGATCAATGCAATACAGAAACTGTATGTATTTCCCATTATCTTCTATTTACAACGCTTTATTGTTAAATTGTTTAGTTCTTTAGGCTGCAATTTTTACAGCTTTAGTGGTTTGTAGTGGTTTAGTTCTTTTGGCCTGATATTGTTTAGCCTGATATTGTTGCATGAAAAGAATTTCTTTAGCCTGATATTGTTTAGCCTGATTTTTCGTTTTCTGGGTTGAAGAATGGGAGTTTTTGAAGAAGAATGTAGTTTCTACGTTTGGACGTAGAAAACTGCAGACTTCACTGTTTTTGTGTTTTTTCTCCGGTTTGTATGCAGATTTCCAGTTTTGTTTTTTCTCCAGTTTAGGTTATTAGGGTATAGGTTATTCTTGATTGTAATTTGATAAAAACATGCAATTTGTGGCTACAAACTTAGACTTAGTCATGGTTTAGGGTTTATTTTGCATTTTCATTGTTGATAATAATCCATTCCATTGTTTGTTAACAGTTGATTGGCCTTCATAGTTCTGATGTCTACAAATAAAGGGAAAATTTGACGTGGACTTTTAGAGGGGAAAAGACCAAGCTTCGGGAACTTGTTGAAATTCACATGAGGAGGGTCGGATTTGAGGATACATTGACAGGTGGGGTTTTTGGACAATTCATTGAAATGTACCGGGAGTGGCGGTTTTCCTCGAAGGTATTGCAATATGTATGTTTCAATGCCGTTTATCCGAATGTGCCCGATGAGCTTCACTTTAGATTTGGTGAGACGACCGCGAAGTTCGGTAGGCGGGAGTTTTGCATGATTACCGGTTTCAAGTTTGGGAATCTCCCGGAACCTCCCGAACCTTATTCCAGGTGTTTTGATGAGGGGAACACGACTACTTGAAGGTTGGTTAGGAGGATACCGAAATGGATGGTGTGATTGACTATTTATAACATTATAACTTGAAGGGCCGAATTCAAACGGAGCAGAGTATTCACCAATCATTTCAACACGAACAAGACTACTTGAAGGTTGATTTGAAAGATTATGACTTGGTCTGACTGGTTGATACTGAAACGGTTGGTCCGAAGCTTCACCAAGCCTTTGTGTAGAAACATGGTTTCAAACCCACTACATCCATACTGTTGCTCGAACGGATTAAAATTTGGATCTCTAGCAAGTTCTTGTACCGGAGAAGGGAAATTTTCAAGACTATAATCCGAATTATTGTTATCATCCGGGGCATTGCAATATTGATTTAAATCAATGCCATCATCCTCAATTATCGGTTCATTTTTTGCCTCGACTGGAGTGGCATTCACCCAAAAAGTTACACTTTTACTGTCAGAGGCCGCTTCGATGTAACTAAGATATCATCAGGTGGTATATTCCCCACACTACCATAAGTAAACAAAGCTTTTATGCCGAGCTTTAAATCAGACCGATCAATACCAAGCCTCACATGCAATTTATCCAATAACGCATTCAATCTTATGTTCTTTGGGACAAATAATGAGAACATCGATCCATTTACATGATTCCACCGGTTATAGAGAGGATCGTACGTAAATTTTCCGTTGAACGAGACAACAATCATAGTGTTGCGATTATCTGTTTAAAAAATAAATCAAATTCAAGTCATTATTAACTCATTCAATATCAACTTAGATAACAACTTAAAATGCATTATAGACATTCAATATAGTAATTCAAAACCCTACATAAACAAATTTATCACAAATAGAAACAAAACATACTTACACTAAGCCCTACTAAACCCTAAAGAATAACACTAAGAAAACACTTAAACACACTACTTAGATGTATAAACATTACATAAACAACCTACTTAAAACACACATTTCGGTTAAAAATATATCATTACTACAATATAAATAACACGATCACATTGAGCAATTGAATTAAGACAAATTACATAGCAAAAACTTACTCATTTGAGCACTTGAATGATGAAGAAATGGACTTGAAAGATGAAGAAGTGGTTAGAAAATTGAGATTAAATTTGAAAGACTTTGAAGGAATGAGAGAAATGACTCGTTCAAGTGGTGTATATTGAACAAGTACCTGTACAACAACCTTAATTGCCATCTACCATTTCCAAACTTAGAGAAATGCACTTTAAACGTAGAAACACTACGTTTGAATCTACGCTTTAACGCGTAAATACACTTTAATTGAATCTACTAACTTCCTAATTTAACTACTATGTTTGAATTTCCCTACGTTTAAACGTAAGGATCCTTACGTTTACTTTATTTTCCATATCGAAAACGCACGGCGCGATTTGTGCTCATCGCGCCGTCGAATGCGACGCGATTTTCCAATTACTGAAATTAATAATATGGCACCTTTCAAAATAAATCCGATCTAATGATACAGATCAATCCCTTTCCTTAAAATAAAAAATAAAATAAAAAAATAAGAAAACATTAAAATTTGTACTTCAAAGGATCATTTGGTGAACCCATCTGGTAATAAAGAGGGAAAAACAAATAAAAAGTGAGTACTGCGGAGAGGAGCGACGTCGAATCTGGGCAACAATTTATTGAGTTGTTTTTACTGCAGGCAATAGAGCAAGCGTTGAAGGGATGATTTGCGCAACTGAAGTGATATAGCGCTTGAATCTTCCACCGTTTGGAGCTTGCCTAATAGACATTTTATCAAACAGTAGACGTGCGGTTCACTAAAGTAGTTCGAAGAACTATCATGCGTTCCAAAACTTGCATCCAGAATTTGTTTAAAAGCTTAAGACAGACTCGGTAAGACCAATCTACTTTTGTATGAGTTCTGTTTTCTACGAATTTGATGCAGCGGAAGCTTGTCTTATTTAGTCGGAAAGTAGCTATAGGAACACCGTTTGTATACTCCAAAACAAGTACCTCAGTCACCGCTCCATTTTACAATTGGAAGCAGAAAAATGATGGGTTCACTTTTTTTAGAGCGTTCATATATACTTTTACACGACCCAGGCGTATCCAGGACCCGAATGACCCAGCCACCTTGATGAAAGAAGATGGGGTATCTGTTTGTAGTCAAATGTGGATTGAGAATTTTCGGGAACCTGAGAAAACTGTGACCAATCTGGCTGATTATTTGAGGAGATTTGAGCTATGGGTATTGGCTTACCAGAAGGTTTGTGCTGATGATACAGGGTCTTATATGCCTAGGAGCTCGATAACGAGGTCTGCCCTTGAGGATTTGTTGGCATTAAGGAATGCGGTTTTAGATAATAGGTTTAAATGGGGTGCTAGGTTAGAGTTTTTCATTAAGTCGCCTAAGGATAAGACCGAGTATGAGTCATTGTCAAAGAGAAAGATTAAGATGATCTTGACAACGACACAGCCAGCTGCGTTTCAGGACAAGATAGTTCAGGAGGTGTTGCTTATGATTTTGGAGCCAGTTTATGAGGCAAGGTTTTCCGAGAAGTCTTTTG
The DNA here is from genome assembly GCA_026214975.1 of Gentiana macrophylla. Taxonomy (NCBI): domain Eukaryota; kingdom Viridiplantae; phylum Streptophyta; class Magnoliopsida; order Gentianales; family Gentianaceae; genus Gentiana; species Gentiana macrophylla. The sequence continues at coordinate 106,874,774 of CM047807.1, forward strand.
CTTTTAGACCTGGGAGAAATGCACATACGGCATTGAGGGTCATAAGGAGGAGCTTTGTTTGGTTATCTATGGTACATAAAGGGCGACTTGAGTACAGTGTTGGATGGCATGAAGGTAGGACTCATTATAAGTGCTTTGATGAGGGATGTTAGAGATAAGAAGGTGATTGATTTGATAAAAGCAGCTTTGACAACTCCTGTGATCACTAGCACAATTGATGACGGTGAGAAGAAGAAAAAGAAGAAGAGGAAGTATCAAAAGAAGAAAGTGTTGGCTGAAGATGAACCTAAGCCTGATCCGTATTGGTTAGAGAGCTTTTTGGATTTGCACCTGAGGAGGCAGAGAAAACTCCTTCATGGGGACATTGTGGTATTCTTAGTCCTTTGTTGGCTAATGTTTGTCTTGACGAATTGGACCGCTGGATGGAAGGTAAGATCCAGGAATTTTATCGGCCATCTAAAAGTGACGTCATATGGAACAATTCAGAAATTGAACAAGGAAATACATCCTGGCCTGAATTTGTTCCCACAAGCGGGCCAGATAAAACGCGGAAGATAGATTTCTTGCGTTATGGCGGTCATATTTTGATTGGAGTTAGAGGACCTAGGGCAGATGCAGCTACACTGCGAAAGCAACTGATCGAGTTCTGTGATCAAAAGTATATGCTTAAGCTTGATAATGAAAGCCTCCCTATAGAACACATTACCAAGGGTATAATGTTTCTTGATCATGTATTGTGCCGTAGAGTTGTATATCCAACTCTTCGATACACAGCTACCGGTGGTAAGATCATCAGTGAGAAGGGTGTAGGCACCCTGCTGTCTGTCACGGCTAGCCTGAAACAGTGTATTAAACAGTTTAGAAAGTTGAGCTTTCTTAAGGGTGACAGAGATCCAGACCCACAGCCTTGCTTCAGAATGTTTCATGCCACTCAGGCTCACACAAATGCTCAAATGAATAAGTTGTTATCCACAATGGTTGAGTGGTACCGCTATGCAGACAATCGGAAGAAAGTCGTTAACTTTTGCTCATATATTATCAGGGGTTCACTTGCAAAGCTTTATGCTGCAAAGTATAAGCTTAGATCACGAGCAAAGGTTTACAGAATTGGTTCTAGAGACCTCGACCGTCCTTTGAAGGAGAGAAAAGGGCAGTCGCCTGAGTATCACAATCTGTTGAGGATGGGTTTGGTAGAGTCTATTGATGGCCTTAAATTTACAAGAATGTCCCTTGTGCCAGAGACTGATTATATGCCTTTTCCAGTTAACTGGAGGCCTGATCATGAAAAAGCATTGCTTGAGTTGATTAAACTCGAGGATGCAAATACTTTGGAGGAGCAACGCAGTTGTCTTAGAGAGCAAGGTTTAGTCTCGCCTCAGGACTATATTTCTATGCTAGTATGGAATTACAAAAGGAACGCTACTCCACTGGATCAGCGTCCGTTGACCAACTCAACAAACGGAGGTACATTGCTCTTGGACTCGAATGACGGGATCAGCGATGACCAAAACAGTGAAGACGTCGATGAAGAAAGGAATCAGGCAGCAGTACAACTTTAAATGAGTCTAGGTGATCATATCTTCCCTATAACCATATTTTATATTCCAAGAGACAAAAATAATGCATGATTTTATGATCTCTTTGTATTTTTTTCATCTTTATGAACATGGTTTTATCTTATTTAAATGTAGTTTCTTCCTTTACTATTTGTTTATAGGTTTTAGTTGCAAGTCTGTCTTGTTGTTGTTGTGTTTATTTTGAATGGTGTTGGTTAAATTAAATGTAGATGCATAAAATGTTGTGTAAATGAATCCTTGCTCTCTGTGGTTGGATTTCAAGTGTTTGATGCTTACATGTTTGTTCGACGCCTTTGTCTATACAATCCATAACTAGTGGTGCGAGTTACATGGGGTTTGACCCATTTTAGTTTTCTGAAGGGGTAGCGTGGATTCGTTTTTCTGAAGGCATTTTCATCAATGTATGTGTAATTGAACAAGAAAAAACGATTGTACATTATAGTACTTTGTTTTTGTATTTTATTGACTATTTGAATATTTTTTTTCTATGAAGAAAAAGAAAAACACAACTGTTAGCAAATCTAAGAGGAGGCATTTGCAGGAGGAGGTCCTGGAACAAGTAATGGTACACCAGGAATGGGCTCTAGCACTTTTGCATCTGGTACTTCCTTCAGCAAACTTTCCTACAATAATTCAAGGATCGAAATTTGAATCATATCATTCATTAGTTAGAAACAAAACACACGTCAAGTGTCTGGCTAAAACCCAATTAAGAATGAGAAGAAAACCTTGAAAGATTCTAGTGTTCCCTCAGATCGAACAATACTAGCAAGCAGTCCTTTGCTATCCAGGTTACCATTGTTCATAGGGACGATAAATCTGAAAGTATTAAAAATCAAATATTCAGTCGAAAAATAATCGGATTGCTATGAATCATATGATCGATCATTAACGCACCCACCTAGTGCTAGTAGCATAAAATCTGAGGCAGTTTAAATAGAATTTTGGGCATACCTGGCATTAAGTAGCTTTGCAAGACGAACAGCATCTTCTTGACCAGAGACTAGAGTAAAACTTGGCAAAAGCTGTTTGATTACAGGTGTGATAACAATATCAGCTCCTTCTTTTTCCAGAGAAGCCGTGTTGTAAACACAATGCGGCTCGTAATACAGAATCAACTCTTCCCCCTGAGGTGAAGTGATCACATAGCTGAAAGAAGCCCATGATATATAATAAACTAATAAATGTTAAACTTCCTCAAGATTCAATTTGGGTAGTGTGAAAAGAGAACAATAAAGAAAAGGAAAAAAAGAAGCACATACCTGTTCTCTGGGGCGTTGCCAAGGCGGACCTAAAACCGGCCCAGCAGTAGCGCGCACTTTGATAGCTGATGAACTATTTTTCGTTTCAATCTTTGTTTCTTGACCAGGTTCCAAGTATGTTACCTTAAAAATGTAGGAGGCATCTGATTATGAATTTATGCATCACAATCGTGTTTTAGCTTTAAGTTTGCATAATCAAGTGCTTACATTGGTAAAAAGAGGATCAATGAGTTGCTTAGCATTTGGAGTTGCAATAACTTTTAGACTAGGAAATTTCTGGGAGAGGGGCTTTAAGGTCCGTAAATGGCAGTGATCGTCGAGGCTTTGTGTAATCAATAAGCAGTCGATTTCAGGCAGATCTTCAAGCTGCATTTTACACCACAAAATCTCCCTATATATATATGACTGATAATGCAAAGGTAAAAGACAAAAGAAAAAAGTTAATGAATTCAAGAAAGTTTGTTACCTGGAAATTTTTCAAGAACTTTTTAGCAGCGTCATAAAGCCAAGGAATCCCGAAATCCAAGTTCCCAACTAAGATGGGATCGACCAATATTCTCATCCCACCAACTTCCCAGAGCCAACTATTTCCCTAAACCCCCCCACAAAAAAAAAAAATTAAAAATTAGAAACTCTATTAGTATTGTTATACTAGTTCAATTCAGAAATTAAATTTCAGCTTGAATACTAATCCAAAAACTCACCTCCAAATAAGTGAGTCTAAACTCATCAACAACAGAAGAAGAACCTGATATCACAGAAGATTCCTCAGAAAGCAGAGCAGAAATTGCCCCACTGAACATGTCAAAAAAAAAAAAAAAAAAAAAAAAAAAAAAAAAAGTAAATTCAGTAGCAGTCTTTAAATAGCATAAACAATAAATAATGGATATCAAAGAAAGGTGACCTGAGTTTGCGTAGCTTGAGCGAGTTTGGATGTATGAAATTTGGCTTCTTAAGGAAAAAAGGCGTAAAGAAAAACGGGGACATGGTTTTGCTTGTACATTGTGGGTGGGAAATAAGGTGCCAAGTGAAATTGCACCTAGCAGCAGCCATGGATTTGTCAAGTTCAGAGATGCCCAATGACTTGAAGATGATGCTCCCCCAAATTTCATTTTACTCTCTCCTGCCTTCATTGTCGACCACTCAATCTATTAGAGTTCACGTACTCGGGTACATACTCTAGTGGTAATCCACTGGAGTCTAACCTGACTTCCAGTGGGGAGATCCAGGTTCGAACCCCGTTTGGGGTATAGTTTAGGATAGCCGCACGCGTGTATTTCTTTCGCCTCGTAAAAAAAAAATCAATTAGAGTTAATTTTAATAAATATAGGTGGGTTTATTTGGGACTTTTTTACTACTGCACCACATTAATGAATATTTTTCGGGTGAAAAAACGCCACTCACACCTGCTGCCTTGAAGTGGCATACCAACGCCAGTGAAGTCGTGGATCGACGTTTCAAGATTTAACATTTTTATATAGGAAGCCGTTACATCGGCTTGCTTATTCGCAACACCAACGCCATCAGCTGATCGACGTTGGTGTTCCACAAGCGAATACCAGCCGCAACCGACTTTCCCTATATAAAAATCATCGTAATCTTGCACTTTTTTTGTGCATGAGTAGTAAATGGAGTGCAAGTAGTAAATAAGGGGGTCCAAATAGAACCCCCTAAATATATCCGTCAAAAATATTATAATTACTTTTCAAATAGACCAAATAGGCGTTGGAAGTCCGGTGACCACAGACTCCATGTCGTTTTCCACCAGGACAATGGTGGCGTTCGTTGGTATTCATAAAGTTGCATCTCTTCGTTTTGCAATCTCCTCGTCGTCGTTTCCCAAACAACTCCCGGCAACCTTAAAAGCAAGTTTCAACCCTTCATTTTAATCATTTTATTTTTATGTAAGCCAACTAAATAATACGTTTTATTATGTTTTTACCCTGCTATTGTAGCCATTTTGACATCATCTTGCGCCTCATTTTGCATAATGCCATCCGGCTTAGGTAAATAATAAATCCCGTGAATAATACCAAAAGTATACGGATTTTATAGTTTTTTAGGTCTGACACCAATTTTGTCTTTTGAGGTTTACGCGGGATATTCTTGTATTGTTTTACAGTTACACATGTCTACTTGCCCCCTTAGAAGTGGTGTTATCACATGCCTATCTCGATTGATATTCAAGAGAGGGAGTGTGGATCCTCTGCTGTGTGAGGGATTCATAGCACTTGTTGTGATCATAAGGGAGGGGGTAAAGTTGGGATTCTGATCTAAAACATAAAATTTAAATAAAATAAAAAATTAAAAAAAAAAACCATGAAACATGGCATCACAGCATTCACAGTATGGAGAAAACACATCAAATCACTCCAACACACAGATCAAGATAGCGTATGTTTTTACGAGACTCGCTCTGAAACCACTTGTTGGTCGACAATACAAGAATTGTGAGAGTTCAAAAGGGAGGGGGGAGGTGAATGAACTCTCTTCGATTTAGGTAGTTTCTTACTTAGGAATCAAACTAGAGGGGAAAAACAGACTAGTGAGGTTACTCGTCCCGTCGTCCGTTTTACTATGCTGGTTTGATTCACAGAGGGAGTGCAGCGGAATAATGTTGTGTTTAAAAAATTAAGCTTTGGCTTGGTTTTCAGTGATGTGTAGTGTGTAGCGGATTATGCTAATGCTTAAAATAAATTGCTGAAAGTAAATGAGTCAAAGAGTTTTTATCGATCTTCGGAGTGGCGTAATCTCCTATAGGACCGTTTCTCTGTTCATTCACACTTTCTATGCTTCAACAGGTTCACCGATTCTTGAAGATTGATCGTTGATAGAATTGGTGTTGTATCATTACCTCTCTTACGTACCCTTTGATTTGTATTTGTAGTGTGGTTCTGGTCGATCAGTTGCCCAAATCAAGGCTGGTTTTGTAGCTCGTGTTGGTCGCCGCAAAGCTGGAACATAAGCTTACGGATTGTCTCCCTCTTTATTGTTCCTTCATGTTGAAGAAATGAAACCGGCACTGGCAAGGTTGAGCTTTTTTTTTTTTTTTTTTTGTTTGTTGTTGTTGTTGTTGCAGCGTGGCACTTGAAAACAATTAATCCTCAAATGAACATGAAATTAAAGATATTGCAATGGTGTTGGTTGTTGTTCTGAACTTAATAGTACGTAATTTATGTGATATAAATATTGTCATATTAGATCTGCACTCAATTATTTAGGTCTTGTGGGTGTTTTGGTAAATTTGTGTAATATTTTTTTTTTTTTTTTATTATCGGCCATCATTAAAGGGGTTGATATATATTTACATTTTCAGGCTTGCCATTTTGCTTGTCATTGTTTTGCTAGTTAGGGTGTTTATTGTAAATTTGAAATTATAGTGTTTGGCTATAAGATTTTATTCATACTTGGGGTTTTAGATGGAGAGATCCTATAGATTTTTATCTTAAAAAAAATTGGGGGTGTTTTTTTTGAAGCTATTATGTAATTCTTTTTTTTTTTTTTTTGAGAAAACTATTATGTAATTCATATGTTGCTTATTTATACTCTTACTAGTGGAGGCAACGTGCTATGCAAGTTTTTGCTCTCGAGTTTGATGAATCTTCACGTGCATAAATTATATATGTAATTGCAAAGGCTTTGGTTAGACATGGATAAGCGCATTTACATTGTTAAAACTGATGTACTAAGCTTATATCAAAACAGTTACAAAACATGCCAAAGTGTGTTTTAGGCTACATAGTTTATAGACACAACAAAAGCTACATTCTCAAGCAGACTTCACGTGCAAACATATACACCTAGTCAACAACCTTTATGGGGATTTCAACTTTAGTTTCTTCATTGGTCTGGAGCTCGTGTCGGTTTAAAATAGCTAAACGCTATGATTCTAAATTGATGTGAAGTATAAGATCTGCAAGAACAAAAATTCATTTAGAATAACCTCAAGCTTCATTATAAAAACCTGTATCCAACACACAATTGCTGGATACATATGTTAATTAGGTAAAACTAAGAGCATAAAATGAAATTTATCAATCCAACCTAAAAACAAAACAAACAAACAAAAACTATAGGCGGGGTAGCAACATCCGATGCTGTATTCTTCTTGACAGCTAGATTAAGACACAACATAATGCAAAGTAAGACAAAGCAAGGCAGAGACATGAAAACTAAGACCTGATAGACCTGAGCCTAGCAGAACTTGATCTTAACATTATGTATTTGCAGGTCCGGAGGAATGCCTATACATAAACAACACAACTGTATAATTAAAAAATAATGCCTATACATAAACAACACAACTGTATAATTAAAAAAATAAAAATAAACAACACAGATGGATAGCAAAGATATCTATGGGTGATATAATACCAACCTGCAACTTTTAAATTAAGAATATTGTATAATTTTACCCGGGGCTGAGATATAAGGCAACTCCGGTAATTGTGTAGCAATGAAGCCAAGTCCTTCCGCTCATGTATCAGACCATTCTCTCCAAAATGACAATCCGAAACATGGGCGTGGAAGGTACTAACAAACTGATTAATGCAATATCACTCCAAATGCCCAAATCGAGGCTCATATGTCAGCATATTAACAAACAAGAAAGGCACCACCGCAACAGAATGTGGCAGAGACAACATCATTAACAAACAAAAATAGGCAGGGAAAGCCAACTCAATTAATAATTGGATGGTAATGGAAAATGAGCTGAAGAGGACTACTACGGCTCTATTTTGAGCTCATGTTGATTGAGCTGATGCTGATTGCGGATATGGAAATATAGAAAAAAGATGGACAGACAATCAAGGCATAAATTATACCAGTATCATCTCTTTCAAAGTGTCTCTCTCCACATCCATCCTACATCGGGCCACCTTGCCGACCTCTCTACGAACACCTGCCTGAGCCAATTGAATCTCATAATCCATGGGATGCCCTACTCCATATGAAGCCCATTGCAAATCAACAATCTGAATAAACAATAGCAAAACACAAACACAATAAAGAGTCGTAAATCTACACATAACTCTCCTTAAACCTCATATTCCACCACATTGATCTATAAATGATCAAAGACACCAAATAAAGTCACAGAGGTGAATGCACTACAATAAAATATTTACTTGTTTAGTTGTCAATGTTCCAAAACAGCAGGATTAAAAAAAAACCAAGCACAAGTATACACCAACCTGATAGCAAATCCTTCTCTTCAATCTCAAAGCCAAAGAAGAACACAATAACAACACACCTTCAAAAAACAACAGAAAACAAACAAAACCATACAAGATTAGCCCTGCAAATTCATGTCGTAGGGAAATTAATTGTGAAGAATGAAGAGCCAACGCAGACCTGAAATCAACCCAGAGAATCAAATGCAAAGAATATTGGTTTACTCTTTTGCAAGGCTTAGAAAGCTATGAATACTTCCAATTGGTGATTTCTCAATCACCATTCATTTTCCATCAAGAAGCGAGCACGCTTATCGCACGAAAAATTATATTCTTTCGGCTAAAATAAGAAACTCATCACGAGTTTATGGTACAAGCAATAGTGAAAATGTTGTTTGTTGTGCAACTCCGTGAAATATCTGGTTGAGCTTAAATCCTTCCATCGTTTGCTAACACATTGACATCGAAGTACATCTTTTACTGGAAGCCTACTTAAAATTTCAACAATTATAACATCCAAAATAATCGATTCATTGAAAAGAGAAATTTGATTACTCTTTTTTCGGTTCTTCTCCGTCGGCATCTTGATGAACATGGGCTTAACATGCTTGAAATTTTAAAACTACATTCAACACAAATTACGACATGCTTGAATTCCAAATGACATTCTACCAAATTTCCGGTGACTTGCTTAAATTCTTGCCCTAAAAAACAAGCCCGAGGTATGAACCAATCGGAAAAGAAAAAACTCCGATGAAATAAAATCGAATCTCAAAAGCGAAAATCTTGATTGTAAAAGCATAACGAGATCTCCGATAAATTAACGATTCTACAATTATCGAACTTAAATTCGGCGCTCTTTCATTATTCTATTAGAAAGCTTCACCGAACGCGACTTACCGCTGAAGGTGGTCGGAGCTCGGTCTTTCCAGTTCTATTTCTATCAATAAGTTAAGATTAAGTAGTCGCTTACTTCATCTTCACAACGGATTTGAGGAGTTTTGCAAGCTTCGGTGGCTGTTTGATTGTAAAATGGAAATCTTGATTTCCCGGCGTCATTTCACCGGAACCCCATTATTTCTGGTTGACAAAATTTTGAAGCACTTTCAAACTCGAACTATACCTGAAGCAACTCAAAAAAAGAGACTATACCTGAATGAACTCTCTTTGATTTAGGTAGTTTCTTACTTAGGAATCAAACTAGAGGGGAAAAAGAGACTAATGAGGTTACTCGACCGTTTTACTATGCTGGTTTGATTCACAGAGGGAGTGCAGCGGAATAATGTTGTGTTTAAAAAATTAAGCTTTGGCTTGGTTTTCAATGATGTGTAGTGTGTAGCGGATTATGCTAATGCTTAAAATAAATTGCTGAAAGTAAATGAGTCAGAGAGTTTTTATCGATCTTCGGAGTGGCGTAATCTCCTACGGGACCGTTACTCTGTTCATTCACACCTTCTCTGATGCTTCAACAGGTTCACTGTTAAGGCCATATTTATATGATTATTAAAGGTTTATTTCATTATTATTTTCCCCACATTTGCGTAATTTACATGAGAATTAAGGGTTTAAGTGTAATTATTTAATAAAGATGATTTTAAGAGGGTTGTATGCAAAATTGATGATTTTAAGTGTTGATTTAATGGAATTATTATTATTTGGATTTTATTACATTTTTGCATTGTTTATTTATCATGTAGGAGTTAATTTTCGTGGTTATAATGAGGATAAATGAAGCTCAAGTCGAATTATTCAAGATAGAGTTGGAATTGGCTTGAAGAAATTGGATAAAGATGAAGAAATCCGACCCTCAGCACCTTGGACGAAGTCGAATCCCGTCCATTCTAGACGGGCGCTTGATAAAGCGAGCGGGCGCCCAAAGCATCGTATTTTACATTCGAGAGAGTTTGGGCGCAGCATGGACGGACGTCAGAGCAAAGTCAAGATCCACCGGACGGGCGTCCACGAGACCAGGCAGCGTCCCATAGCCGACTTACTTCCAAAATTACTTAAAACTCTATAAAAGCACCGCATTATGAAGCCTTAAAACCCGAATCTTTTACACACTATTTACTCATATACACATAGTCTGCGCCTAGAACCCTAAGGAGCCGTTTTACACAGAGATGCAAATCTCCCTTCAACAATCGTGTTCATCATGATTGTTGGCTAAATATCTGCGAGTGAGTCGACGGAGGAAGCCTATCAACAACACAAACCAACTAGAGTTCGATGCTTATGTTTAGTGAGTTTATTTCATAGTTTTTCATTACTTTGGATCTGCTTTATGTTGTTTAAGTTTTATTGAATTAAGATTTGATGAAACGATTTATGTTTAATTTATGCTTGAATAAATTTATGAAAGTATGTTTATTTGAGTTCTCTTTTCGTTCAAAGTAATGCATCTAATTGTGTTTTAAGAGATTATGCATGATTAGTTGAGTAAGAGTTTGGAAACGATCTCGTGATCCTGTTTTGATTGCATGTTTAGTTTACTTGAAAAAGATAAACGAAACCCTAGAATTTGATTGAAGATATTTAATTGAATTCGTGAATAAATCACTACTAAAAACTATGTCTTTTTAATCACCATCTAGTTGGGATTGTTGGTTGATAGGTGGAATCTAGTCGCCTTGCTGTGTTTTCCCTCAATTGTTTGAATTAAATCGTTTAGATTAAGTTTAGTTAAGTTCTAGTTTGATAAACCCTGGTTTTCGCGCGTTTGCTTGGGTTCGTAGTTGGGCGCTTTCGTCATGATAGCGACGCCCGTCCGTTAGATTTTGTTTTCACGCGCTTCGTTCACTTTAGTGAGCGCCGTCTGGCTTTCTGCTTTCTTATTTTTCTTGCTTGTTTTTACTCTTGTTTTAGTTTTAATTCTTAGGTTTAGGTTTTAGTTAGTTTCAGCTTTAGTTTAGATAGATAATTGTGACATAATTGATATAGATTTATATCTCGAATCCGATAAACATTCCACTCCTTGACGCGACCGTAAACACCCTATACTACGATCCTTATACTTGGGGTGTTTCGGTTTATAAATTATAAAACTAGTTTTTACCGAACAAGTTTTTGGCGCCGTTGCCGGGGAGTCGGTAACGGTTGTCGGATTCTATTTAGGACAATTTTACGAGTCAAAGGATCGCTTTTAGCACGCAGTAGTATTTTGGCCGTAACTTTCGGCTCGAGTGTCCGTTTGGAACGCAGGACCCCAATTCGGAAAGCTCGTTCCGACGCCGACGACGTGGTGAACGGCCATAGGCCGTTCAGTGCGTTTTCGAGGTCAAAATCCACTGTTTTCCCCTCCTTTTTGGCCCTAGAAGATTTCAACACGTTTTTTTTTCCGTCTTAGTGTTTTTCTTGTTTTTAAACTTTTCGTAGGTAGGTTTCTTTTCCAGTTTCGTTTAATTTTAGGATTACATTTATTACTGTTTTATTTTATTTGATTTTCTTTCAATTATTTTCCTTTTTTTTTTATAGCTTAGATCTGCAAGCGTAATTATAGATTTGTTTGATTTTATTTCCATAAGTCTTTTCTGTTTTATTTTTTTATCTCGTTTTCAATTTACGTAACCTTAGTTTTTAGGTTTTCGTATCAACGAGCAGCGTTCAACAACTTGAACGCCCGTCCACCTCAATTTCCCTCTGACGAGCGTTCATTCAATCAACGAAGCGTTCGATTCTGAACAAACGCCCACTAACACCGGGCGCCGATTCGATCTGTTCAATCATCACTTCTTTTCTCTCTTCTTTTCTTCTCTTTTCTTCCTCTAAACCATCTAATCTTTTCTAAACCTATTCTAATCAACCCCAAAGGGTTGATTTCTTCCTTTCCTTTCTTCCTTGTTTTATGCAAACGAAAAGTAAGAAGGGACTTCGATCTTTGATCCCGAGCACGAACGATCTATCCTTAGAAGAAGGCTTCTCCCTGATTGGACAAAATGGCGGATCAAGATCCACCAATTCCAAATCCCGACCCCCAAGCTCAGGTTAAATTTACTCCTTCAACAGATGCAAGCTCTGCAGCAACAACAGAATCAGCAAGCTGGCATAAATCAACAACTTCAACAATTTAGACAAAACCAGCTTAATCAACTGAACCAGGACCCCTACACTCCATATCTAAACCAAGATTTTCTCGAGGGACATAGACCTATTCGTCCTCCCGACATGGGAGGAGCGAACTTTGATCTAAAGAACGGAGTAGTTGCTCTGGTTCAGAATAGCTCTTTCCATGGTACTGCTCAAGAAGATCCACACGACTTCTTGTCCACATTCGTACAAATCTGTGAAGCAGGCCATTATCCTGGTGTTGATTCCGAGATCGTAAAGTTGAAGCTATTTCCTTTTGCTTTGAAAGGTGAAGCTAGCGAGATGGTTTAAATCGTTGGCACATCATTCTCTCCATACATGGAATGATGTCAAAAGAGCCTTCGCTCTTAAGTGGGTTTCACCGGGCAAGATTATGGAAATGAAACGGGAAATAGCTACGTTTGAGCAATTGGAGGATGAAACTGTTGGCAAAGCTTGGGAAAGATTGAATCTTTTGATGAGAAATGCCCCAATCACGGATATGCATGCATATATGAGTTGTTGGAACTATTTTACGAGAGAGTCTCTCAACCTAATAGAGACTATCTTGACTCCACTCATGGATCCTTCTTAGGGGAGGTGATGAGGCTCGCCACAGAGTGGTGAGACCATCGCCAAGAACAATATGTGGTCGACTCCCAAGAAGACCAATGTTGTTAAGAAAGAAGGTACTGCAAGCAATCCTGATACAAAGCTGTTGGTTGCTCAGATGGAATTGATAAGCAAGCAGCTGGCCAATCTTCAGACGCAGCCTTCTGATCTGGGAGTGCAGGTAGGAACGGAGATGACGGAAGAAGTAAATTTAATGGATAATCAAAACCAACCCTTCCGAAACTTCAACCGAACTGTAACTATTCGAGTTTCAAAGACAAAACTTCAATCAAGCCAAGTTACCACCTGCCCTTCAAATTCGAATTCTTTCAACTCAAACTATCAAAGGCCGCCTCGAACTCCCAAAGGCCTCAAGGTGGCCGGAATCAAACTCGTAACAATAATCATACCACCTCGTGTGTCCTCAACACAAATTCGATGAGTTTGGTGGACATGGTGAAGACTCGTCTACTAGTGTTAAAGCAATTGAGAGACAAGTTGGTCAAATGGCGGAGACCGACAAGCAAGCGACCTCATGGTAAACTCCCGAGTTATACCGAGAGAAACCCAAAAGTCGATGTGAATGTTTGCAATTGCCATTACACCACAAACGGGAGTATGGACAAGAAGAGGAGTTGAATGAAGTAACGTTGAGAAGTGGTAACAGTTTGGACCCGGCAAGATGTCGGAAGCGAGTAGCCCTCCTGACGCCATGAGTTCGGGAGGGGAAATCGAAAACCACATCCGAAGAAAGCAACGATGAGGAGCTTAGTGACAATTCTTCTGGAGGATGAAAATAATTACGATGACGAGGAAAGAAAGAAAGAAAGTCAAGGGCGGTACCGACTAAGAAAAAGGAAGAGAAGTTTGTGAGATGGAAGGATAAGGAGGATGAGGCGATAAAGAATCAGGCCACGAAGAATGATAAAGCCCTTCCTTATCCACCAAGAAGAGCAAGGAGAGAGCCTCGCCAAAGACAAGCGAGATGATGGGGTGAGGAGGATACTTAGGGACACTAAAGTGAGTATGCCCTTAGTGAGGTATTAACCAAAATGCCTAAATGTACTAAGTATCTTAAAGAATTCATGGGAGCAAGAGAAAGCTTGAGGGGATGGGTGAAGAAGTGTTTCGAGAAGATTGCGCGATGGTTTCACGAAAAAATTGTCTTTGTTAGCGAGGTGACCCTGGCAGACCTTCAATCTCCTGTGAGATCGAAGGCCATTTGTTCGAAAATGTTTTATGCGACTCAGGGGCCTCCATCAATGTGATGCCATTAAATGTATGCAAGAAGCTCGGGCTAGACAAAAGAATGCGAGAACGCCCCATTTCTCTTCGAGATGGTAGACAAATCTAGTCGTCTTCTTTGCCGACGGTTGTGTAGCTAATGTTCTCCTTCAAGTTGAACATTTAGTCTTCCCTACCGACTGGGTTATTCTAGACTATCCACCTGATAAGGAGATGCCTCTAATTCTAGGCCGAACCTTTTTAGACACTTCTAACGCTCTCATCGACTTCTGCAAAGGACAGATTACTCTTAGAGTCGGTGACACATCTGTCACCTTCACACGAGGGACACATCCTGAAAGAGCCGTAATTGATGAAATATCGTTTGTCGAAGCCATATATGAGGACGGAGGAGATGCCTATTATGAAGATGCAATGGAGCTTACAGAGATAGGTGTTTTGAAGTCATGGACATTGAGGATCCGGTGATCGCGGACCATCTTCTAATTCATTTCAAGCCGTAGGCATTGACGAGTCATCTTCACTCGCTCACACTGGGCCTGTTATTGAGTTAGAAGCATGGAGATGCCCAGCAACAAACGATGATTTCAAAGAACTGAGTCAGGAAGACTTCATCCCTGGTGAAGAAGAAGCTCTGATGGGTAGTTGGGACGAGGTAGAGTTTTGGAGAGAAGCTACTCATTGGGAAGTAGATGATTGGGAAGAGTTGGCGAAGAGCTTAAAGATGAAGAGTTAAGAAAAATGATCGATCACAAGAAAAAGGAAGCAAGTGTTGACCGGAGGATTCCGATGGATGATTTGATCCAATGACTTTCGGGTTGAGCCTCGGGAAGATGAGGTGTTCTCATCAACCACTCCAAGCTCATAAAGAGAAAGGTGGCCCGTTAAAGTCTAGTATTGAGCAACCACCTACCGATTTAGAGCTTAAACCGCTTCCAAAACACCTTAAGTATATCTTTCTTAAGGATGGAGATAAATTGCCTTTGATCATTTCTTCAAACTCGACCAAGAGCAAGCAAGCACACCGATAGAAGTGCTTAAGAAAAACATCCTCGCGTTCGGTTGGCAAGTGGGTGATATCCGAGGATCGGCCCGGACATATGCATGCATAAAATCCGAACGGAGGAAGGAGCTAAAGGTAAGACAACCTCGGCGAAGGTGAATCCGCATATGCAAGAGGTTGTCAAGAAGGAGGTTATAAAGTGGCTCGACATGGGAATCATCTACGCAATCGCCGATAGCGAGTGGGTCAGCCCTACTCAAGTTGTGCCAAAGAAGGGCGGAATCACAGTCGAAAAGAATGAAAAAGGGGAGGAAGTTGCCTTACGTCTCGTGACGACTCTGAGTCTCAGATAGACTATCGTGAGACCGAATGAAGTCAACGCAGCGACCACTTTCCTTACCCTTCATTGACCAACTAATTGAACGACCGAGTGGTCATAAGTATTATTGTTTCCTTGATGGATACTCGGTTACTTCCGATAGCCATCGACCCCAATGACCAAGAGAAACCACGCTTACATGTCCATCTGGTACTTTTGCTTTTAGTAGAATGCCATTCGCCTATGCAACGCGCCCGCGACTTTTCAACGGTGCATGTTGGCCATTTTGATGGACTTGTTGAGCAATGCATGGAAGTCTTCATGGATGACTTCTCGCCTGGCGATAGCTTTGATGAAATCTTAAAGAACCTAGATATGGTACTCCAACGGTGTGTTGAGAAAAATGCGTGCTTAACCGGGAAAAATGCCATTTTCTAGTAGGCGAAGGAATCGTTTTGGGACACAAGGTGTCCAATCTTTGGTATTCAAGTTGATAAGGCTAAGGTTGAAGCCATTAAAAAGATGACGTACCCAAAAGCGAGTGAAAGAGGTACGAGGTTTTCTAGGACACGTTGGCTTCTACCGGCGTTTCATTAGAGACTTTTCGACGATTGCCAAGCCTTTATCAAATCTCTTGAAAGAAGATGTCGATTTCTTGTTCGATCGGAAGTGCAAAAGCTTTCAATTGTCTGAAAGACAAGCTTATCGATGCCCTATTTTAGTTGCACCGACCGACCAAGCCTTTCGAGTTGATGTGCGATGCCTCTAATTATGCCGTGAGCGCAGCTTTTAGGTCAAAGAGTTGATAAAAGGTTCGAGGCCCATTTATTATGCGAGTCGTACCTTGAACCCGGCTCAATGCAATTATACCACAACCGAGAAGGAATTCTTAGTCGTTGTTTTGCCATTGACAAGTTTAGAAGTTATCTTCTAGGTTCTCAAGTGATTGTATGGACAGATCATGCGACTTTTACGCTACCTTATGGATAAAGCGGATGCAAAACCAAGGTTACTTAGATGGATTTTAATTCTACAAGAGTTTGACCTTGTGATTAAAGATAAGAAAGGTAGTGAGAATATTGTGGTGATCATTTATCTCGCTTAGTAAATGAGGTGCGAAAAATCACAATGATATAGGCATTGATTTTCCGACCGAGCAATTGATGAAGCTTGAAATGGTTAGGCCGTGGTATGTCGACTACGCCAACTATTTAGCGAGTGGTCATTTAGAGGACATGACGTGATCGTGAGAGAGGAAGAAGTTCTTTTACGATCTTAAATATCTCGTATGGGAAGATCCTTATTTGTTCGAGTCCAGTAAAGATGGGTTGCTTAGAAGGTGTGTTCCGAACACGAGCAATGGGATATTCTCGGAGCAATGTCATAGTGGTCCCACGGGAGGTCACTATGGAACACCAAGACGGTTGCAAAGATTCTTCAAAATTTGGATTCTCTTGGCCGACTCTGTTTAAAGATGAGTAAGCCTTTTGTAAAGGTTGTGATAGGTGCCGAGAACTGGGCGGCAGAGTAGTCGGATGGAAATGCCACTTAAGCCCATTCTTGAATGCGAAAGTTTTCGATGTATGGGGCATAGATTTTATGGGACCCTTTCCATCTTCATGTGGTAATAAGTATATCCTCGTCTGCAGGTGGATTATGTTTCAAAGTGGGTCGAGGCCATAGCTACTCAAACTAATGATCACAAGGTTGTGAAGAAATTCTTGCAAAAGAATATCTTTACTAGATTCGGTCGTCCGAGAGCACTCATTAAGTGATGAAGGTACTCACTTTTGCAATGCGCCGCTTGACAAGATCCTTGAAAAGTATGGTGTCAAACATAAGATTGGTACACCATATCATCCCCAAACCAAAGTGGCCAAGTCGAGGTAAGCAACCGGAGCCTGAAAAGAATTTTGAGAAGACCGTGAACAATAATCGATCTAATTGGAGTCTTAAGTTGGATGACGTGTTGTGGGCTTATCGTCTCGCATTCAAGACCCGATGGGCACGTCACCCTTCCAAATGGTCTATGGCAAAGCTTGCCATTTACTGTCGAACTTGAGCACGAGCTTTACGGGCAATTAAATTCTTAAATTTTGATAGCCAACTCTACATGGGAGAAAAGGTTGTTACAATTGAACGAGGCTCGACAATTCGGACTCCGTGCGTCACGAGAATGCTAAGCTCGACAAGGAGAGAACTAAGATACTCCATGACGCTAAGATCAAGGACCGAGAATTCAAAGTTGGTGAAATGGCTTTACTCTATAATACCGCACTTCATTTGTTTCTGGTAAGCTAAAGTCTAGATGGTCCGTCCTTTGAGATTCTCGAGGTCAATCCAAGTGGAGTAATTACTTTGAACGGGTATGGTAATCAAGCTTTCAAAGTGAATGGTCATAGACTTAAGAAATATTTTGGGCAACCAAAGGAAAAGCCTGAGATTCTTTATTTCCAAAGAAGAGATGAAATACTGATGTGTCACGATTTGTGAAGAGATTCCATCTTATTTCTTTGAGTCGATGATGATGATGGCGTTCCTATATCCACCGTGAGGTACCTTCTGCCGACACTTCGATCATACAACTATGTCTATGCCTGTCGTGCGCAAGAACAAGAAGAAGAGAAGTCGATGTAGTTTGGAGAGAAAAGTTTAATGATCTTATAGCACACTTGACTTGTTGTTGTGGTGAAAATCATTTCCGCCCCATACTCCCGATTCGATATTGAGGTGGCAAACAAGTTAAACCAAAGTGGCCCGATCCGGGTTGATCTTTTGAACTCGTGTCAAGCTATTGACATTAAAAGAGCGCTCCTGGAGGCAACCTAGTTATTTGTTTTTTTTTTCATTCTTAGGTTGTTTTTTTTTTGTTTTAGAAATAATACTTTAGTTGATTTTGTGTTGATGGTTATTCCTCTTACGTTCATTGTGAGTGTTTTGTGTTATGTGTTGCTCATATACCCCGTGTACCCGAGATTATATGGTATGTCGAGTGTTGCGTATACTTTTGAGCAGGGTTTTGAGTTACTATCGTCGGTGTTGTCTATTCGAGTTGTAGCGTACGTTCATGCTCCGCCTGACCTCTGCCAACTTTCATCCGACAACCACCCTGTTGAAACCAGCTAAGTTTTTTTGTTTTTATTTTATTCTGCACATTCTGAGGACATAATGTGATTTAAGTGTGGGGGGGTGTTTGGGTATGTTTTTATGCTATATCTTTGAAATATGAGTGAATGTTAAATTTTTGCGGAATTTAAAATTTTTTGTGAGTCTCGAGCATATAATTGGAACTAGATGCTTGCTAGTTGTAGTTTTCTAACGATGATAGTATGTGACTTAGTGAGATAATTATAGCATGTTTTACTTTTATGGAGATAGTATTCATTTCACACTCACGAAAGCCTTTGATTTTGAAGCATGACTTTTGAATTATATCCTTTCATTATTTTTAATGATTTATCTTAGGAAGGTCAGTATAGTCACACCTAAGTTAGACCGTGGGCTGTGAATATCATAACGTTTGAATGTGATAGGTGAGATGTAACTTATGACTTTGAAAAGTGAATAAATAAAGTGAGTGAGCAATTATTAATAAATACGGTTGTCGGAAGCTGGTCGATGATTGGAGTGCGGTAGGGTATACCTCGTATGTCCTATTCCACTATGATGACCAATAGCTCACGACAGTCAGGAGAAGCTACCTTATGATTTGAGTAAGGTAGGGTGTTATCACGAAACATCCTATTTTACTATGATGGGTAAGAGCTCATTCTGATATGCGTCAAATTTGAAAATTTTGAAAAATGATGAGTAAAAATAAAGTAAAGTCTTTGTTATCATGGATCTTATACCAGTAGAACCGCATGATATCTTTGTAGGGATTATCATCTCGAGTGCGTGGGAAGGCTTTGAGTGGAGCTATTACTATCTCGTACTAGGATAGTCATTGGAATTTTTGAGAGGATATTTCTTTGAAAGGCTTGTTAGATTGAGAATGGCTTGTCACACTTACACCGAATCTATCTCTGTGATGGTATTGTTTGCTATAGTTGTTGTATCTTTCGTTACGTGAGTTAGAGATCTATGTGGATTATTTATAAAGTTGAGCTATAGTTTTGATTGTTTTGTCCGAGGACGTACAAAAAGCTAAGTGTGGGGGTGTTGTTAAGGCCATATCTATATGATTATTAAAGGTTTATTTCATTATTATTTTCCCCACATTTGCGTAATTTACATGAGAATTAAGGGTTTAAGTGTAATTATTTAATAAAGATGATTTTAAGAGGGTTGTATGCAAAATTGATGATTTTAAGTGTTGATTTAATGGAATTATTATTATTTGGATTTTATTACATTTTTGCATTGTTTATTTATCATGTAGAGTTAATTTTAAGTGGTTATAATGAGGATAAATGAAGCTCAAGTCGAATTATTCAAGATAGAGTTGGAATTGGCTTGAAGAAATTGGATAAAGATGAAGAAATCCGACCTCTCGACCTTGGACGAAGGCGTCCGAATCCCGTCCATTCTAGACGGCGTTTGATAAAGCAGACGGGCGCCCAAAGATCGTATTTTACATTCGAGAGTTTGACGCAGGCATGGACGGACGTCTGAGAGCAAAGTCAAGATCCACCGACGGGCGTCCACGAGACCAGACAGCGTCCATAGCCGACTTACTTCCAAATTGACTTAAAACTCTATAAAAGCACCGCGACATGAAGCCTTAAAACCCGATCTTTTACACACTATTTACTCATATACACATAGTGCGCTTCTAGAACCCTAAGGAGCCGTTTTTACACAGAGATGCAAATCTCCCCTTCAACAATTGTGTTCATCATGATTGTTGGCTAAATATCCTGCAGTGAGTCGACGGAGGAAGCCTATCAACAACACAAACCAACTAGAGAGTTCGATGCTTATGTTTAGTGAGTTTATTTCATAGTTTTTCATTACTTTGGATCTGCTTTATGTTGTTTAAGTTTTATTGAATTAAGATTTGATGAAACGATTTATGTTTAATTTATGCTTGAATAAATTTATGAAAGTATGTTTATTTGAGTTCTCTTTTCGTTCAAAGTAATGCATCTAATTGTGTTTTAAGAGATTATGCATGATTAGTTGAGTAAGAGTTTGGAAACGATCTCGTGATCCTGTTTTGATTGCATGTTTAGTTTACTTGAAAAGATAAACGAAACCCTAGAATTTGATTGAAGATATTTAATTGAATTAAATGAATAAATCACTACTAAAAACTATGTCTTTTAATCACCATCTAGTTGGGATTGTTGGTTGATAGGTGGAATCTAGTCGCTTTGCGTGTTTTCCTCAATTGTTTGAATTAAATCGTTTAGATTAAGTTTAGTTAAGTTCTAGTTTGATAAACCCTGGTTTTCTCGCAAGTTTTCTCGCGACGCTTCGCTTTGATTCCAGTAGTTGGGCGCCGTCCGCAATAGCGAGCAGCCGTCCGTTAGATTTCGTTTTCAGACGCTCGTTCACTTTAGTGAACGCTCGTCTGGCTTTCTGTTTTCTTATTTTTCTTGCTTGTTTTTACTCTTGTTTTAGTTTTAATTCTTAGGTTTAGGTTTTAGTTAGTTTCAGCTTTAGTTTAGATAGATAATTGTGACATAATTGATATAGATTTATATCTCAATCCGATAAACATTCCACTCCCTTGGGATTTACCCGTAAACACCCTATACTACGATCCTTATACTTGGGGTGTTTCGGTTTATAAATTATAAAACTAGTTTTTACCGAACATTCACCGATTCTTGTTGATCGTTGATAGAATTGGTGTTGTATCAGTTAATGATACAATGTGAGAGCTTTGCTGGATCTGACTTTGAAGGATGATTTGCTGCTCTCGGATCATGTAGATCACTAGATATTTTCTTTAAGTACCCTTGAAGATATGTGTGATTTCTTGATGTATAGTGGTAAGCTTTGAAGATTTACTTCTTGTTCTTGATTGTTCAGAGTATGATCATATCTCTTGTTCTTCTCTATCTCTATCTATGTCTCTATTTCTTAAAGATCTTCCTCTTGCTTTTATAACCATTGAAAGAATGAGTGGTTCTCTTTTAATGCAAGCTGGCATTAATTCAAAATTCGTTCAGCTTTTGCCCGTTGGATGTCTTGTCCTTGAAACTTGTATTCTTATAGACAGTACCTTTGTGGATAGCATTAAATGCTATGTCCACTTGTATGCTTTTGTAGCTGTTTGATCAAGCTTGCATGGCTACACGCCCTTTGATTTATCTCTTCATATCTTGTATAGTCACTTGAAGGTATAGTTGTACTTTTGTACTGGTCTTGTATCGTCTGTTTTTCTGGATGCCTTAGCTTGTCTTCTATTTATTTGTGTTGCTAGTCCGTTTTTGACTAATCCGGAAAAGCTCTTCGAGACAGTAGTGTGCTTGATGAGATTGACTGAGAGTCTAGTCTTCTTTGTCTTCAAGCCTATTCTAACTCGGACCAATTCTTCATAATAAAAGATGACAAGCAAAGTGTGACTAATCCTATACAATTCTCATTTCAGACTACTAAGCAAACTTATACTTGGTTACTAAACCAACTATTTTTGGTATCAACAAAACTTCTAATACGATAGACCTAACAGATCAACATTGGCTCAATCCGTTAAGTGTCCTAAGATTGTAACAAAAATATACAGATAAGAGACTAAAAATATCATTACGATGCATCTAGTTTTGAGAAGGGAAAAAAAAAAAAAAAAAAAAAAAAGGACCAAAATGTAATTTTCCATCTACCGACAAACTATTAAATTAACGGTCCGGTGATGAAGGTACTCTTGATAGTGCCACGTTATAACCTTCGGTGGTGACACTTGGTTTAATGACAAGAGGACATGTTTTTCTCCTTTTTCAACTCTTCTTCCTTCCCTGTGTGCCCAATCTTCAATCTGCAAAACTATATACGTAAGTGCAGGAGGAGAGAATTAAGAAGTAGAAGAGAGATTTATTGAAGAAATCAATAGCAAAAAAATATCAAAGAAAGAAAGATGGGAATAGTAGGGGCAAGTGTGGATCCACATGATAAAATGAGGGCCAAAGATATTACAAAAGTTGCTAAAGGAGAACAAGCTGCTCACCCTGTTCATCAAGGCCCTCTTGTCTCCAAGGCTCCGCCGCCTTCCTCCACCGATCCTCATCCCAAGGTCGCTCCTTCTCCCTTTAATTTTTCTCCCTCTCTCTTTTATTAGTATATACTTTTTTTGGGGGCTTATTATATATTATTATGAAACATTCACCAACTAATAGTAGTTAGATGAAAAAATTGCAGGGAAAGGACGGCGGCGGCGGCGACAAAAACAGTGAGGATAGTGACCTAAAGCGAAACTGTTGCATTCGTTATTATGAATATTACAGGTGCATTCAGGAGAACGAAGGTACCGGTGGTGCCTCTGCAAAGTCACAGTGTGAGAAATTTGCAAAAAAAATCAAATCTGAATGTCAAGATGAATGGGTAATTAATTAATTAATTAAAGCCTTTACGTTTCATTATAGTACCTAGTTAGTTGGTTAATTACCTGAAATTAATAGTTTGGCCGCTAATGATATGGTATTTGTACAGATTAAACAGTGGGATGAAGAAAGGAACGTGGTTCTTTCCTCTTCCTTTACAGTAACACACGTTCGTCAGTCGAAACCAATTTGTGTTTAATTTACAAGCTCTAATTTCATGTTCAATAATTGGCAAAAATAAGCTTTAATTTGTGTTGGCCCTTAATTGTGGTCAACTGTATTTTGGTCTTTTTTTTTTTTTTTTTTTTTTTTTTTTTTTTTTTTGGGGTGGTAAGGAAGGCATTGTTGCTTGTTCCTTTGGCAGATTGTCCATTTTCTAAGTTCAATATAGTGCTCTTGTGATTTCTATTGGCAAGTGTTTTCTTCCTATTCCATTTAATAACATGTTTCGGGCCGGTATCGTTAATTTAATGGCCAGAAACGTAACTAAGTTAAAATTTTGATCATTTAAAATCCAAATCCAAAATTGAACAGTCTCTTTTAAGTAACCGAACCTAAAACCGAAGAATGTGGTATGGTTCGGTTAGTTGAGAGCCGAGATAAAATTTAACTACTTTATTAGGTTATAAGTGAGCAGCTTTTTATTATCGAGTATTTGGTTTTTTATTCATTCAGTTATGTATTGTCAAATGATGGTTTCGCCATAAGGACTTTTTAGAACGAATATCAGCTTATATTCCCATACGGACTAAATCTTCTTCATCTTCCAATTGAAGAATTTCATAAAAAAAACACGTAGTAACATGCGCGTTTTTGTCTTTTTCAACCACTATCTTTTTTTCTTGTCCTTTTTCTTCATTTTAGATCAAAAACAGTCCTTTACAACCTTCAACCTAAAAATATATCCATTAGTAAATGCACACGAAGGCCAATAAAAAACTTACCGAGGTGATGTTGCTGCCACACGAATTTAACATGGTAATAACGGATTTGACATTGTCCATTTTCGATCCCTCTCTATCTATCGAAAGCCCAAGGCAGTAGGAAGAGCGTTGTGAAGTACTTTGCATAAGAGACGGGTGAGATTTAACTTTAATTTTCCACAAATAATTCCAAAGATTTTTTCCCCTTGAATGAAGAGGAAGAGGAGGATTCTTGGTATGCTCGATTTTGAATGTCAAACACAAAATGGTATCCAACTCTTCAAAAAAAAAAAACGGTATCCAGACTTAACTGTATATATTTCATTCTTTGAGTGGTGCCAAATTAGCTTGTCATCTCTTACTCGAGGTGATAAAGGCATGGATAAAAAACCGTTTCAAAAGGATCAAAGGCCAAGGCTTATGTCACGATATATTGTCTCCAAAGACGGGTGTAAGGATTAATAAGACAAGCGATCTCGCGATCCGGGAGGATATCAAGGTTAAAAGCGCATAAAAAGAAGATGGAACCGCAATCGTTGGAATAGTGTCCTAAACCCAATCGGGTTGGACCGGATCCGACCGGGGTGGATCATTTCTACTATTTCTTTATGTTTATACATATATATATTAAATGGCTTTTATGTTGTCATATATATGTTCTTTTGAAGAACCAATTATGAATTGTTATATGATAACGCCCTTAGTATTAAATCGTGATAGAGAAACCATGATAGGCGATTATGGTTGATGAGATCTCTAATCACTTTAATAAGTTTGATACTTAAATGTCTCTGAGGTGATGTACTATTAAACAGGGCATTGATAGTATAAACGACTAGCACGTATTAGATGTCTTCTCCTTTAAGGCGGGGATAGATCTCGCTTATCGAAGTGTAGAGACACTTGACCGATGCGTGGACGCGTGTATTAGAGAATGCGTGACGTTAGGATCGACCACTTACACGGATAAGTGTCACACTATGTGGCGGTTGTGTAATTATCCTTAAGACCGGAGTCTTCATGGCATCACGGTGTGGATTGTCATGCTTTGACACTATTGAGGTTTCCACAGCCACGGGCGATCATGCGGTAGTGATTGGGTATGATCTTTCAAGCACGCGGAGTATACATGATTGGTCGTCCCGAATCGCGTATCCTATGATTGGGATCGAATATCCGAAATGGCCTTCTTATAAGGAATGTCTTACTCTCGTGAATCTTTGCAAAGTGGGAGTAAATGAGTTACTTTGAGAGAGCATGATATCCAGATTATAAGATACGGTTGTTGATGTTTTGACACTTCGACTAACGACCGTATGGATATTATTACAATGATAGATTGTAAGTTACACGATAAGCGCAAGTTTCACATGAAAGGTAGTACTCATTGCATTTGACTCTTCCGATGATTGGGGTCACGGTGTGTTGCTGAGACGCTATCCCGTGATCGTTAGGCATGAAGGGGCATTTTCGTAATTTGCACTTTGTGTCTACGGCCAACATATTCGAAGCCTATCGGGTCACACACATAAGAACATCTAGCCGGATTAAAATGTGGTTATAGATGATAACCAAATAAGGAAAGTTTATCTCGAGACTATAAAGGTTATAGTGGTAAATTAATATGGTGGTATTTATTTATTATGAATAAATTAAATACAAGATATTAATAAATTATATTAATTAAAGAATATTCCTGGATGCCAATTTATTGGCATATGAAGCGCGCTTTGTGTGTGTATAAGATACACTTGGATTGTCATGCAGTATTTAATTAATAGTATTACTAAATATATTAATATAAGATATTGATATATATGTATATATCTAAAATGCATGCGGCTAACATTTGTGTGCATGTCACACGTGAAAGCCAAGTTAACATGTTTGAATATTTATAGATTTATATGTGTAATAAATATATATATGATATATATACACACATGTAGAATTGATTTATGGTAATAATAAAATAAAGATAGTCAATATTAGATATTGACAATATCTTTAAATATTCAATATAAGATATTAACAAAATCCTGATTTATTTGATATGAGATATTATAATAAATGAGATAAATCAATCAATTATATTTTCCTTATTTTATTGGGAAAATGTTTTCTCCTCCACACCTCTCTTGGCGCCACATCCATTATAAAAGGAGGTGGGTGTCAAAACTCTTTTACATCACAATCGCAAGAGCTCATGGTTCTTGCAGTAAAATAGAGAGCATCTTTTGGAGAGTTGGAGAGAGGGAAAAGGGCGGGTCTAAAGAACCGGAGTTTTCCGATAGCAATCCATGGTGGGATTCCGCGGGTCGTTCGTGTGGACTAGCGGTAGAGGCCGAACACTGGGCGGCTCCACTTTGAACTACTCTCCTTAGACGGTCAAAGTCGTCGATCTTTTAGATCAACCAAGGTAACCGCCGTCTTTAGTTTATTCGTTTATTGCTTAAACGAAGTCGATCTTAGTCGATAGGAAATAAATTTTGAATTCCACTGCGTTCGCGTAGATTTCCTAACAGTGGTATCAGAGAGAGCTTCGAGCTTAAGCAATAAGCATGTATTCGCGTAGTTAATTTTATCGTTTAAATCACGCAATTAAAAGATGAAAGATTTTTGATTCACAAAAGTGATACATGAAAAGAAAAAAAAAAAAAAAAAAAAAAAAAAAAAGGTAGATCGGGTGGTGCTCGGCCGATCGGGCGGCGCCACCACCACCGGCCGGCGGCCGGTCGGCGGCGGCGGCGGCAAGCGACTACCGCCGCCGGCGATCGGTTGACCGTCAATGCCGGCGAGATCTCAAATTTTTGTTTTGTGTATTTTGTGTTTCAATATGGTTCATAGTTGTGATTAATACCTTTTTGTTTAATTGTGTCGTGCGCATTAACCAAATTGGTTGAAATAGTTTGGCGATTTGACGCCATACAAGATTAAAATAATAATGGCCTTTCCAAACTTTGTTTGGAATAGGCTAAGCACTTTCCAAATATTTGATTTGGGAAAGAGCGTGAGTTGCGCCACTTCCAAAATTTTGATTTTGGAAAGTGGCTAAGGCTTAAACCAAAATTATTCTACCTTTCCAAATATTTGATTTGGAATGTTTCTGCAGTCTTTTCAAATATTTGATTTGTAAAGCTTAGCTTGCGCCACTTCCAAAATTTTGATTTTGGAAAGTGGCATTCACTAAGCCCAAATTTGTTTAGAAACCAAAGCGTCCCTTTCGATTACGAATCAAAAAAGAAAGAAACAAAAGAGAAATAATTTTAATTTTGATTTATTTTGGAATAGTTCTAATTAATTAAAATTAAAATTAAAATCGGTTTAAAATTAATCGTTAATTTTATTTCGATTAAAATCATTTAATTAATTAAATGTTAATTAGTTAATTGATTGGATAAAATTATTTAATAGATTAAATGTTAATTGATTAATTAAGACGCAAGTAGTTAAATTTTAATTTTATCTTTTTCATAAGATTTTATTGTATGGATTAGATATAGTAGATATAATATGATTATATGGACCTTCGATCGATCGTGGACTCGATCGATAGGATAGATGTGAATGATTTATTTTTCCGTTGGTTTAAAATTGTCCTAGTCAGTTATGAAGAACGCGTGACTGGTTTATTTTCTGCATTTATCCCATTCCTAAGCTCCTCTGCAGCGGCGGGTGTATTTATTTTATTAGATAGAATTAAATGTAACAAGAATGGAGCGGAAGATGGAGACCAAAAGAAAGACGAAAATAAAGATCCCATTGGAGAATGGAGCATTAAAGATCCTATTTGGCGGTTCTGCCTACCCTTAGATTGTGACCAGCGGTTTCAATCAATTTGTATTCAAAACGCACTCTGGAAAAAGTCCATGATCATACCGGTTCTTTACGCGCATTTATTTATTTTGTGCTTGTATTTATTTTATATGATACGATAGATGCATGACTAGCACGATCTAGATAAATGTGTAGGATATATATCTATAGAGATAGATATAATTGATGAGACCGAAATTAAAATTAATTAAGTGAATTAATTTACTAAAAATACTTCCACAACAAAAATCAAGTCGAAATATTGTCTCCCAATATTATAACGACGGTGAAGAGCCTGTGTTCGGATCAATCGATCGACCACCGTCGGAGTTGACCTACCTCGGGTATATCGTCGTTATTGAGATATGATCGTATGAGATCTCGTGAATATTGGGTTATGACTTGACTAGAGTCTTTCGGTGATTGGCCACCGTCGTGGGCCGTCGACTTTAGAGACAAGGGGGTTGACCGACACATAGTGATGTGTATCGCCAAAGAGTTGACTAGTCAACCACCGAGAATCACATAGAGATGTGAATGGTAAAGAGTTACCTACCTATCGAAATTGTCTTGGTTGATCGACCACCGCCGGGAATCGAGGTAACTCGGATGGGATCTCGACCACCTAAAGAATTTTGAAAAATTCTTGAAAGTCAATTGGAAGTAGTTGACTAGTGGGAGCAAAATCATAAACCAAAAGACCATTTTTGATTTTAGCGTGTATAAACAACAACACTCATTTATTTTCATTTTTATGTTGTAGTTTTAGCAAACTTTATATTTATGTTTAAATTCTCGATTAGTAAAACCAAATTATGACTGTTAATTTTGAGAAACGTTCTCAAATATGGTTAAGTAATTTTAATCCTTTTAAAATAAGCAATGACATGAGCCATCCCGTTATAGTAGTTAGAGACAAGGAGATTACATAATTGATGCAAAGGTGCTCGAGACTTTAATTATTAATGAAAGCGGAAGCTCATGATATGATTAAATCATTTGAAATAAGTTTCAACGAATTAGTCATATATTGATACGATCCAAGATGATCATTCAAATACATACGATGACAATTAATTCAAACGTTGGATAAGAATGACTACATCTAATTTTGGAAAGGTTGTTTTCAAAATTATAAGATTTAAGTATCGACTTAATTCTATCATTGCTTAAAGGTTAATTAAATAGTTAATACGATTTAAAAGGTTAAATAAACTATTTAATAAACTTTAGATTTTCTTTATGAAAGGAAATCAAAGACATAGCTCTTGTGATCTTTCTTAAGTCTTATGAAGACTATAATAAGAAACATTTCTCAAGTGCTTAAAGGATTGAAAGGAAATTTAGGGCATGTGCTTAAATAGAGAACTTATTGAAGTTTCTATTCTAGGCAAGTAAGTTGAGATAAATCTATCTAAGTTCAAGTCAACTCTTAGATATATGATATCTTGAGAGTGTGATTAAATTAGAAAGATTAAATACAGATATGGAAAGGTGAAGCAAACGTTGTAACACTTACCATATTCTGGATCTAGTAAATTGATAAGGGAACTAAATAAATGTTATTGTGTTCCGGTTCTTGTGAAGAACATACTTTCAATTATTTGTTAGGATTTAGTAGACATATTCAATTGTAAAGAATAAATGTTATTCGATAAAGTTGGAAGGTCACCAATCTAACATACTAGATTGATGTCACTATATAGTTGATATATGTGATGAGATCTCAACTAAATATTTGTATGGTCATTATCCTTAATATTTGTGGTCGTTTCTAGACATAGTCTCTCCGGAAGAGAAGCGTGTAATTAAACGTCATTCTGATGATGTTGAACCATATGATTATGAATCATGCGGGTAAAACGTATGTTACCTAAAGATGACTAAAATACCCTTTTATGAAAAGGTTGTAAAATCTAGAAAAATTGTCTGAAGCCTAAACATACCGATGTTTGTTGGCTTGTGACAATTAATGCCACAAATAATTGTTTATTAGTCTCTACGACTATTTTTAGAAATAGTCAAGTGTACTTATTGAAGTACAACAATTCGGAAAACCCGAAAAGTTCGAGCTAGTACGAATATGAGATTGATGAGCTACGTAGGAATTAATCTTCAATTGGATTGAAGTAATTAATACCTGAAGGGTGTTTCAGAAGTCGTCTGAAAAGGAATAAGATTCTCCCTTGAAGGATACCATCTTTGGGATACGCAATTAGATTGTGTTCCCAAAATGGAGATAACACTTTATATGATAAAGGTGTGACGCAAGCCATGCGATGTATCCTTACCCGCTTCGGGATAAGTGCCCTTATACTTAACCTAGTTCCAAAGAATAAAGGTTGAATAAATTCCATATTAGATATGGAAGAGGATAATGTCGAATCTATCTTAACCGATGATTTGAAGTTGTCATAGGCAAAGTCGAAAAGGCTTGGAGCCTAGTACGACATATGCAACTTCGTGGAATATCTTAGCAAGTATCTTTGGATATTATTTACTTGTCCATGAGCAAAAATGTTTGTCTCCAAACATGCTTTTTTCTAAAGGAAGTGTTTCTTCCAAAAAAGAAACAAAGAGAGTAAATCGAGATCTCAAAAGAGTTTGAGAACCACAAAGATACATTCAACCATTGGAACATGAAGCGGACGCCGCCGTAAATGCGATGAGGTGTATAACATCGCCAGAGCACACAAAAGTTCTCAGAAAGTCTGTGGGATGACCTTAAGCCTGAAGAAGAATCACTTTGGTATATTCATCTTGAAGAATGAATATCTCACGACTTATGAAAGAATGTTTGAGAGGCAATATTGAGAGATATGGCTAGAGCCATAATATCCGAATTAGATTCCATTAGTGACAACTAGGTTATGAACCTAGTCCATGCCTTACCTGAGGAATGTCCCCGTAAGGTGAGCCCGATTCTATTCGATAATACTTGTTATAACTTCGTATCATGGCTACATGATATAGTGTTGAAGACGTTGGGCAGACAGCTCGATGTTCATAGACGATAACATGATATGTAAGCTCACGAGATCCATTTATGGACTCAAACAAGTTTCTCTAGACAATTTCTTTGTTTGATAATCAAAGGAGTTTGATTAAGTCAAAAGAAGGATATGCCCAATGTGCAAGATGGATAGTGGGAGTGTGTTATGATTTTTGAGCATGGTATTAGATATCTATCTCGAGAATTGTCACCCCATGTCACAGTCAATTAATGTTTGGTAGTTCAAGGTCTTTGTGAAAGCACTTGGATTAGCAGTTCTTATTTTAGAAATAAGAATCTATATTGATAGATTTAACTGCTATTAGATTATTGTTTACCTATATAGATGTGATGCTAAAAGAAGTTTAGCATAGATCGCAAGATCTATCTATGTTAGGACATTGGTCCTAAAGATAAGGTGAAAGATGATGCTTATGGAAGGTTTCCTCCGCCACTGCGATAGGAACCATCTTATAGGTGATGCCGGATGTTCATAGTCCATGAATAGTCATGAGCAAGTATGAAAGTAAATCTGGTGAATGTCGAGAATATCCTTGAACAAGTTGAGGAAAGTTTCCTAGTTTATTGAAACTTAGAATTAGATAAATATAGTTATACAGACGTATATCCCGAGTCTTATGAAGGCGAGTGGAGTCTGCTGTCTCAGGTTTGCGATCACTTTGATTAAGTGATACAGTGAAGTGGAAATGTTCTAGCATATGGGTCATCAAATTCTACAAGTTAGCCAAAACACAGAGTGCCTTAGAGGCTAAATGAGCAATACATGGATCTAGAAGGTTCATTCCTGAACCTTGCGCGTTCTTCCACCTTTTCTATATAGGCGATATAGTAAGTGGATTCATTGCTTGAAGCAAGGACCAGTGGTCTCGCCGAGATTCGTGTGTGTGTTGAGGCGGTTCCTTTGACTTGATCATATGGAACATGATATGAAGATAGTCTGAGTCCCCACGGATAGCGATCCGCTTATGGCTAGTGGTGGGTTGCGTAGTATTGCATGAGATTCTTGTGTTTCAACTTGGTCTTGTGTACGAGTGATTGGTTTTAGGCCAAGTGGGAGATTGTTGGAATAGTGTCCTAAACCCAATCGGGTTGGACCGGATCCGACCGGGTCGGATCATTTCTACTATTTCTTTATGTTTATACATATATATATTAAATGGCTTTTATGTTGTCATATATATGTTCTTTTGAAGAACCAATTATGAATTGTTATATGATAACGCCCTTAGTATTAAATCGTGATAGAGAAACCATGATAGGCGATTATGGTTGATGAGATCTCTAATCACTTTAATAAGTTTGATACTTAAATGTCTCTAGGCGATGTACTATTAAACAGGGCATTGATAGTATAAAATGCAGACTAGCACGTATTAGATGTCTTCATGTCTTTAAGGCGGTGGATAGATCTCGTCTATCGAAGTGTAGAGACACTTGGACCATGCGTGGGCGTGTATTAGAGAATGCGTGACGTTAGATCGACCCACTTACACGGATAAGTGTCACACTATGTGGCGGTTGTGTAATTATCCTTAAGACCGAGTCTTCATGGCATCACGGTGTGGATTGTCATGCTTTGACACTATTGAGGTTTCCCACAGCCACGGGCGATCATGCGGTAGTGATTGGGTATGATCATCAAGCACGCGGAGTATACATGATTGGTCGTCCGGGAATCGCGTATCCATGATTGGGATCGAATATCCGAAATGGCCTTCTTATAAGAATGTCTTACTCTCGTGAATCTTTGCAAAGTGGGAGTAAATGAGTTACTTCGAGAGAGCATGATATCCAGGATTATAAGATACGGTTGTTGATGTTTTGACACTCGACTAACGACCGTATGGATATTATTACAAATGATAGGATTGTAAGTTACACGGTAATCGCTTTCACATGAAAGGTAGTACTCATTGCATTTGACTCTTCCGATGATCGGGGTCACGGTGTGTTGCTGTGACGCTATCCCGTGATCGTTAGGCATGAAGGGCATTTTAAGTAATTTGCACTTTGTGTCTACGGCCAACATATTCGGAAGCCTATCGGGTCACACACATAAGAACATCTAGCCGGATTAAAATGTGGTTATAGATGATAACCAAATAAGAAAAGTTTATCTCGAGACTATAAAGGTTATAGTGGTAAATTAATATGGTGGTATTTATTTATTATGAATAAATTAAATACAAGATATTAATAGAATTATATTAATTAAAGAATATTCCGGATGCCAATTTATTGGCATATGGGCGCCTTGATTTGTGTGTGTATAAGATACACTTGGATTAAGTGCAATTTAATTAATAAGATACTAAATATATTAATATAAGATATTGATATATATGTATATATCTAAAATGCATGCGGCTAACATTTGTGTGCATGTCACACGTGAAAGCCAAGTTAACATGTTTGAATATTTATAGATTTATATGTGTAATAAATATATATATGATATATACACGTGTGTAAATTGATTTATGGTAATAAAATAAAGATAGTCAATATTAGATATTGATAATATCTTTAAATATTCAATATAAGATATTGACAAAATCCTAGATTTATTTGATATGAGATATTATAATAAATGAGATAAATCAATCAATTATATTTTCCTTATTTTATTGGGAAAAGGTTTTCTTCTCCACACCTCTTGGGCGCCACATCCATTATAAAAGGGAGGTGGGTGTCAAGCTCTTTTGTACATCACAATTGCAAGAGCTCATAGTTCTTGTGTAAAATAGAGAGCATCTTTTGGAGAGTTGGAGAGAGGGGAAAAGGGCGGTCTAAAGAACCGGAGTTTTCCGATAGCAATCCATGGTGGGATTCCGGCGGTCGTTCGTGTGGACTAGCGGTAGAGGCCGAACACTTGGGCGGCTCCATGCTGAACTACTCTCCTTAGACGGTCAAAGCGTCGATCTTTTAGATCAACCAAGGTAACCGCCGTCTTTAGTTTATTCGTTTATTGCTTAAACGAAGTCGATCTTGGGTCGATAGGAAATAAATTTTGAATTCCGCTGCGTTCCCGCGTAGATTTCCTAACAACAACCATGTATGATCTAGAATATCTTGGAATCTCCCCGCCCCACTTTCCAACGGAGCCCCTGGAAGAACAACTCCTTACCTTGGAGAATAATGCGTCATATTGCAGAAAGGGTACCCGATGATTGTTGCTTCTTTAAATTCCGTTGTACTCGAAATACTTGGCCTATAAGATGCGAGCTGAAATAGATTCTGATTCCATAAGGATACTCCAAGGCTGCTTTACAAGAATTGCTAAATTAAAGCATTTATAGGTCTCGAAAACCAAGACCCCCTTCGACTTTTTTCTTGCAACAAACATTCCATGCTTTCCAATGAACTTTTTCCTCCCCATCAAAGACGCTCCCCATAAGAACTGCCTAGTCAACTTCTCCAAATCATTAATAAAATTCTTCGCATAACATACCTAGGAAGAGCCTGGATAACTGATTTAATCAAGATTTCGTTACCATCCGGAGATATTAACCTATCTTTCCAACTATTAAGCTTTATTTTGTACCTTTCCTTGACGCAGTTATAAATCTCCGCATCGGATCTCCTAAAACAAATGGTAGCCCAAGATATCTCCCCAAACCTCGGTCAATAGAAATGCCTCACAATGAAGATAACTCAACCGTATAATCTTGGCCAACATCAAAGATAGAGGATTTATGCAAATAAATCTACTGCCTCGAGAGCCTCTTGATGGATGTCGGACCTACGCTCGTCACGTGACATCTCCTGATTGATTGAACATTGAATGAAGACAAAGAAATATAATATTAAGGGTTAGGAGCCCACTTCATGCATGATAACTGATCTAAGCCCCAAGGTGGGAGGTCTGTCATGTACTCCCCATCAGACCACCGCAGTTCGGCAGGGTCGTTATGGAGTTGGGTTCAGCGCAGTTCGGGCCGAGACGGTCTAGGGGGATCGACGTAGGTCGGCCAAAGTCTCCCTTATCCGATATTAGAACATGTGCTTATAATACAATATAAATATGGGATGATCCTTACCCATTAGGACTATGATAACATTTAAACTATCCGTTATTATCTCCTAAATTAAAGGGATTAACATGCAAAGAGTTCTTGATAGACACGACACAGGATTGCCAGGGCGAGATGTTCTCTATGTAAACAATCCCAAGGAACTACGAGATACTTGATTCCTGATCAATACATAGAATACAGAGGCAACCTGAGATACACTTATTCCAGACCCAGTCTAAAAATAATCAAACACCACCCCCGTTTTTAGGTTTTGTTATAGGGTTTTAATCTTGTTCATTGCCACTAGGGTTTATTTGCCCAGTATTTACTTGCTTGCGGACGAGATCCAAAGATCGCCACTTCACATAATAGTTATGGTTTGACATGATCTTTGATCATGTGTATATGGTGGTCTTTCAAAAAAATCTCGTCTGCAAAAAAATCAAGTACGATTTTTTTTGTTAATTTTCTTTAAGGGGCCCAAGTCGCAACCATAAAAGGCCTGCGCTATGACATCCGAAAAGAACAACCAGAGAAGGCCCAAGTTAGAGAGGAAAGAAATACAAGAGCTACTCAACTACCCAGCTAACAATAATTTTGTGTTTCTAAATATTCCATCTGTTTCAAAACAACTAAGACAGTTGTCAAAAAATTTTGTTTCAAAATAGCTGAGGCAGAATATTTTTTAAAGCAGCATTTGTTGTTAATTTCCCTAGCTACTTTACCCTTATTTAATACTCCCTCCGTTCCACAATAACTGTGTCAGTTGCCAAAAAGTTTTGTTCCATTTTATGTGAGGCAGTACAATTTCCAATGCAACATTTATTGTGTTTTTACTTGATTTACCCTTAATTAATACACTAGGAGATATAAAAAAAGATCACATTAATTATATCTAAGGACATTCTAGTCATTTTATTGTAAAAGTTAATGCATTAACTCACCTCCTTAATATGTGTGATTTTAGCAACTGCCTCAGATAAATTGGAATGGAGGGAGTACTAGATACGAAGTTAAAAAGAAGACTGCATTAATTGTGTATCATAAAGATTTTTTAGTCATTGTATCCTTAAAGTCATAGCATTAAATCAAATTCTTAATAAGTGTATTTTCGACAACTGCCTCATATATTTCAGAACGGAAGAAATAGA
Source organism: Gentiana macrophylla (assembly GCA_026214975.1). Lineage (NCBI taxonomy): Eukaryota > Viridiplantae > Streptophyta > Magnoliopsida > Gentianales > Gentianaceae > Gentiana > Gentiana macrophylla. The sequence goes on from CM047807.1 coordinate 106,910,437, forward strand.
AAAAAACAATAATTTTGTGTTTTAAAAAAAATGTGTGGAAAAAAAGATAGTCATTGTTCTCTTAAATACATGCTGTATGTATATATTTCAAAGAGTTTTAGTGTTTCTTAACAAACAAAAAAACAAAAACAAAAACAAAAACAAAGAAGCAGATAAATATGTCATTTTCTTTAGTACAAGATAAATTATCCTCTCCAAACTATTTTACTACAAAGTCGTGCCGGAGGGAATGTCATTCTTTTTATTTCTTCTCTCAGGGCATTCATAGCAGGTGCATCATTTTTTATCCCTAAAATAATATAAAATAATACATATCTCTATTTTACAACATCCTAATTCAAAAACATCCACAACAGCATCACTCTCCTTATCCCTATAACATTTCAAATAATATAAAAGAATACATATTCTACCTCACAACCCTATTCATACACATTAAATATTTATTATTTCACTCTATCAGCATCCCTATCCCTATCTCTATCCCTATAATTTTTAATAATTAAATATGTTTAGGGACGTAAATAAATAAGCATCCCCACAAGAGGATATATGACTGCTCATATCCCTAAAAATGAATAGGGATAGAAACTTTGTTATGAAATATTTTGGAGTAAAGCTATTTTTATCTTCATTTAAGGATAGAAGACTATATAGTGATCCGATATGAATGCCCTCATAAGTCTCGAATACATATATGGTTACATATTTAAGGAGGCAGTCGACACTCCCTCCCAATGGCGGAGCCAGGATTTTAATTTTGGGTGAGCTAATAGACGATATCGATTATCGAGTTCGTCGGGTGGGCTGGTTTAAGAAATTTTTTATGGATGAAACTGGCCTACATAGATTTTATAGTGTAATATGTTTTTGTTAGGGTGGGTTTAGTGTTGGAAAATGATGATTAAAATGGATATTTTAAATGATATGTCATATTGGGCCTATTGGGCCTAAGTGGTGAATGGAAAGTGTTAGTATTAAAGGGAAAATTGGAGAAACCAATTTCTCCCACATTGGAAGGAAGGAAGGAAAATAGCCAATATATATATGATGTTGCTTTAGTGTAGTGGTAAGAATTTACCAACTTTATACACCGTTCTCTACGCGGGCGCAGGGGGGTGCAAATCCATCCGGATTTCAGCTTGAACTTGTGTGCGAGCGCGCGTCCTGCGGACATGCATGAATGCAACTCGATTCAAAGGCTCCCAGTGAAATAATGATGTTGAGGCTGTTCCACTTCATATTCCATCAGTTCCTAGCTCTTCTCTGCATGATAAAGCCTATATAAACAGACTTCTTGATCAGTTCTTCAGACCAGAACACACAGCATTCTGCTTCCTCTTTTACTTATGAAAACTGAGAGTTCAAACTACAAGATTGTCCAACAACTAACTCTGATATTTCTTGTTCATTAACGAGAGGAAATTAAGAACAAACAGTTTCAATAACTGTGTTGAATCGAGCTGGTTCTTGTGTTGAACAGTTTCGATCTTAATAAACTGTTCATAACAGTTTTGTGATTCAGTTTTCTGTAATTGGAGAAAACGAATCCAGGTGTGTGAAAAACGAGCTGTTTGGTTGAATCAGCCTGGGTTTTAAAACGAGCTGATTTGACTATAAAGAGCTGTTTTGTCTCTGAACGAGCTGTTCAGTTTCTTAAACGAGCTGAATTCAAACAAGCTGATTTTAATCAAGCTGAATTTTAAACGAGCTGGTTTTAACGAACTGCTTAAAAAACGAGCTGTTTGATTAAACGAAATTGCTTTAAACGAGTCGTTTCATTATAACCAAGTCGCTTTGGGTTTAAAACGACAATGGTTCAATAAAACGAGTTCTAAACGAATCATTTGTTTAATTGAGTATAGTTCAATTAAAAATTGTTCTATAAATTGTTGAAAGGAAATTTAATCAATTTGTGTGTTAAATTTCGTAAAATGTCAACCAAAGTGTGGCTCGTAATGGTGTTGATGGTCGACTCACCCTTTGGCAATGGTGCAACAAGTGCCAAATCGAGGTCGCTTCCTATGAATCAAAGATGAGAGGCTCGAAAAATTCAATGGCTTGAATTTTAAGAGATGGCAACAAAAGATGATGCTTTATCTCACAACATTAAGCGTCTGGCAAAATTCTAACGAGGATCCACCAACAATGTAAGGGGAGCCGATCAAGATTTTCGGTTTGCCATGGATGAATGGAAACAATCTGATTATCTTTGTAGACATTATATAATGAATTGTTTAGTTGACTCATTGTATGATGTTTATTGTGATAAAAAGAGTGCAAAAGAATTGTGGGAGGCACTAGATAAAAAGTATAGAACCGAAGATGCAGGTACAAAGAAATTTGTCGTTGGCAGGTTCTTGGAGTACAAGATGGTGGACTCTAGACCACTCATGGAACAAGTGGAAGAATTTTAGTTGATTCTTCACGAGATTCAAGTTGAAAAGATGGAGCTTAGTGAAACTTTCCAAGTCGCTTGTGTTATTGAGAAATTACCAAATGCGTGGAAAGATTTCAAGAATTACCTTAAGCATAAGCGAAAGGAAATGAGCATGGAAGATCTTGTTGTTAGGCTTCGTATTGAAGATGACAATAAGAAGTCTGATAAAAGAGGAAATTACTCTCAGAATTGCAAGGGCCAACGTGGTAGAACATGGCCAAAGCTCGAAAAAGAACAAGTTTGTTAAGAAATCAAAACGGGACCAAAAGCTAAATTGGGACCGAAGGTGGCATTGAAAACCTAAGTTCCAAGGGAAATGTTTCAATTGTGACAAGATTGGTCACAAATCTGCTGATTGCAAGCTACCAAAGAAGAAGGTTTCAAAGCAAATATTGTTCAAGGCATGGAAGATATTGATCTTTGTGTTTTGTGTCGAGAGTGAACATGGTGGATTCAAATCCAAGAGAATGGTGGGTAGACACAGGAGCTACAAGGCACATATGCTCGACAGGAAGTGTTTACTAAGTTCGAGTCGGTTCAAGGTAATGAGACTTTGTTCATGGGGGAAACTCGGCTACTACATTATAGCCGGAAAAGGAGAAGTGATTACGAAGATGACTTCGCAAGCATCTAACTCGAAAGAATGTGCTATATGTCCCGGATATGCGCAAGAATCTAGTGTCTGGAGTGCTATTGAATAAGAATGGCTTCCGTCTTGTTTTAGAGTCCGACAAGTTTACTTTAACTAAGAGTGGTATGTATGTCGGTAAGGGGTATGCATGTAATGGCATGGTCAAGTTTGAATGTAATGGTCATTAGGCCAAACAATATCAATAATAATATTCTTTGGTTACACTACTTGGTTGAGTCACCTTCCTTATGGCATGGTAGACTAGGACATGTTAATTACGATTCCCTGCGTAGATTAATAAGTCTAAAATATATCCCCAAATTCGAAATTGATAAAGAACATAAGTGTGAAACTTGTGTTGAAGCGAAATTAACAAGAACGTCCTTTCAAAATGTTGAAAGAAATACGCAACCACTCGAACTAATACATAGCGACGTGTGTGATCTTAAAATTGTGCAATCGAGAGGCGGAAATAATTATTTTATTACCTTTATCGATGACTGCACTAAATATTTCTATGTATACTTGTTAAAAGGAAAATATGAAGCGATAGATAAATTTATTCTATTCGTAAAAGAAGTTGAGAATCAACATGGAAAAAAGATCAAAATACTCCGAAGCGATAGAGGTGGTGAATATTTGGCACCACTAAGTGATTTTTGTGCCGAACATGGGATTATTTATGAAATAACCGCACCATGGTCACCACAATCGAACGGAGTTGCTGAAAGGAAAAATCGAACATTGAAAGAAATGATGAATTCAATGTTGTTGAGTTCAGGAGTATCACAAAACTTGTGGGGGGAAGCTATCCTTTCTAGCAATTATCTTTTAAATAAGATACCCCGAAAGAAACAAGAGAAAACTCCTTATGAACTGTGGAAAGGTAAATCACCTTCTTACAAATACTTGAAAGTGTGGGGGTGCCTTGCAAAGGTGCTCGTACCTACACCCAAAGTAGTAAAGATAGGATCAAAAACCGTTGATTGTATATTCATTGGATATGCACACACAAAAGAGTGCTTATCGATTTCTTGTGTATAAGTCGATAATCCTGAAATACATAAAAATACGATAATGGAATCGAGAAATGCATCATTATTTGAGAATGTATTTTCAGCTAAAACAAATGAACCTAGTTCATTAAAGCGTGTTCATGTTCAGGATCAACCTTCAGAACAAGTAAATGAAGAAGAGCCAACTGAGGTTGAGCCAAGAAGAAGCAAAAGGTCGAGGACTGAAAAATCTTTTGGTGAAGATTTTATCACTTATATGATAGAGACAGATCCTCAAAGCTTTCAAGAAGCGACGACTTCTTCTGATGGTCCAATGTGGAAAGAAGCAATAAATAGTGAAATAGACTCTATATTGCAGAATCATACTTGGGAGTTAGTTGATCTACCTCCAGGATGTAAGCCACTAGGATCAAAATGGATCTTTAAGAGGAAAATGAAACCTGATGGATCTATTGATAAATATAAGGCCAGACTAGTAATAAAAGGTTATAGTCAAAAAGAAGGTCTTGATTATTTTGACACATATTCTCCAAAGGATGAGAATAACTTCCATTAGGATGGTACTTGCTATAGGCGCTTTATGTAATTTAGAAGTACATCAAATGGATGTGAAAACCGCTTTCTTAAATGGAGATTTAGAAGAAGAAATCTACATGGAACAACTTGAGGTTTTTCTAGTCCAGACAAGATAAGAAAGTGTGTAAATTGGTTAAGTCATTATATGGCTTAAAACAAGCACCAAAACAATGACATCAAAAATTTGATCATGTTATGCTTGAAAAAGGGTTCAAAACCAATGAATGTGACAAATGTATTTACATGAAAGAAACAAAAGATGGCTATGTCATCTTATGTCTTTATGTGGATGACATGCTGATAGTTGGTAGTAATGATAAGATGATCAAATCTATCAAAGATATGTTAAACGCCAGATTTGAAATGAAAGATATGGGTTTAGCAGAGATGATATTAGATTAGAATTACAAGAAATTCTAATGGTCTCATTTTGAGTCAATCTAATTATATTGATAAAATCTGGAAAAATTCAATAAAGATGACTCAAATGAAGCTAGAACTCCAATAGATCAAAGTCAACCTTTGTTCAAAAATAAAGGTGAGGGTGTATCTCAATTAGAGTACGCAAGGATCATTGGAAGTCTAATGTACTTAATGAGCTGTACTAGACCGGATATCGGTTATGCTGTTGGCAAGCTATGTAGATATACTAGTAATCCGAGTCATGAACATTGGAAAGCTATAGTGAGGTTACTGAGATACTTAAGATATACTCGTAAGTATGGCCTTCACTATACAAGAGAACCAATTGTTATAGAAGGATATCTTGATGCAAATTGGATTTCGATTCAAAGGATTCAAATCCACAAGTGGCTTTGTATTCACGTTAGGCGGTGGAGCCGTGTCTTGGAAATCTTCCAAACAAACCGTGATAGCCAGATCCACAATGGAATCTGAGTTTGTGGCATTGGATAAATGTGGAGAAGAGGCAGAATGGTTGCATCAATTCCTAGAGGATATTCCTCAATGGCCGAAGCCAGTGCCAGGAATATGTATTCATCGTGATGATCAATCAATCGATTGGAAGAGCAAAGAATATAATGTATAATGGTAAGTCTAGCACATACGCCGAAGACATAATTCCATTAGACAACTACTCTCAATCGATACGATTACCTTAGACTATGTTAAGTCGAGGAGGATAATCTTGCGGATCCGCTAACCAAAGGGTTAAATAGAGAGCTAGTTGCTAAATCATCAAGAGGAATGGGACTAAAGCCCATGGAATAAAACTTTTTATGAAGGAAAACCCAACCTTGTAGATTGGAGATCCCAAGATCTTGGTTCAATGGGAAAACCTAATTGCCGAAGTAAAGTCACACGTGGGGTAACCTCAAGCTCATTCCTAAGATGAAGAAAGTGAGATTGAACGAGGATAAGCTCACGAAAGAGCTTTTAATGATTTGCGTAAGAAGAATTTTTGAGAAAATTCTCAATTACGAATCACCTATGTAAGAGAGAAGAGGGCCGCTTCAAAGGGAATTGTGAGGGCGCAATTCTTAAAACTCTTCTTTGAACCAGGCAGATGTCCACGGCCAAAATGGACATAACCGCAAGAACCTATGTTGATAGGTAAATGCAGTGTGGTTGATATGTCATCATTTACATCAACGGCAGAATAGTTCAAGGACATCGCGTCTACTAGTCAGCCAGTAAAGTAAACATATTTAATCAAGGGAAGGTTCAAAGGGTCACACCTACCTATCCTATGCATTGATCTACCGCCGAACTCTCAATTTCATTCTTAGAGCCTTTGCTAGGGTTTAAACACTATTCCATTCATGTGGGGGATTGTTGGAAAATGATGGTTAAAATGGATATTTTAAATGATATGTCATATTGGGCCTATTGGGCCTAAGTGGTGAATGGAAAGTGTTAGTATTAAAGGGAAAATTGGAGAAACCAATTTCTCCCACATTGGAAGGAAGGAAGGAAAAGAGCCAATATATATATGATGTTGCTTTAGTGCAGTGGTAAGAATTTACCAACTTTATACACCGTTCTCTACGCGGGCGCAGGGGGGGTGCAAATCCATCCGGATTTCAGCTTGGACTTGTGTGCGAGCGCGCGTCCTGCGGACACGAATGCAACTCGGTTCAAAGGCTCCCAGTGAAGGTTCGGTTTTGCAACTTAAACCTTTATTTATCGAGCTGTTCCACTTCATATTCCATCAGTTCCTAGCTCTTCTCTGCATGATAAAGCCTATATAAACAGACTTCTTGATCAGTTCTTCAGACCAGAACACACAACATTCTGCTTCCTCTTTTACTTATGAAAACTGAGAGTTCAAACTACAAGATTGTCCAACAATTAGCCCCCCTAGCCCATATATAAGATCTGCCGTTGCTCCCTCCCACTTAATAACTAGACAAGCTTTATAATACACTCATTGTGTGACATGTTACACGAAATGATATGTATCGTCCCCACCCACAAGACATGACCTAGTGGTTAAGGGTTTAGCTGTTTTAAAAAGACAGCTTTACCTTAAGCTGAAATATGGAGGTTCGAACCCTATAAAGGGGACTTCTTTTCGTTTTTTAATATAATAGCAAGCCAATAATTCATGAGTCATTGGGTTGATTAACATCTTCACTCATTATGTGAGACATGAAGTATGGAGGTTTGCACCCTGTAAAGGGGACTTCTTTTAGTTTTTTAGTATAATAGCAAGCCAATGATTCTGAGCCATTAGGTTACCTGATTAACATCTCCACTCATTCTGTGAGACATGAGAGTGAGGATCATCATGGTTAGAGTTTAACCATATTTTTATGAAATGATATGTATCTTCACTTTTAGTTAGTTATTTTATTTTATTTTTAATATATAGTAGATGTACATATAATGAAAGAGACTTTGAATAAAACGATTTGATACGGTCTTCTCTAATGTTTCTTCCGGGGGTAGCGGTGTACGGGTGTTACCGAGGGGATCCGTATATGTTTAGGAAAATGATTAAGGCACCAGGTCGGTGCGTGTGTTGGGTACCGAGATTCTCTAATGACCTTTGACTGAGACTTAAAAAAACAGCGGCTTGATTTCAACTTTGGTGCTGATTTCAGTACTATCACACGATGCCTAAATCATTGTTCATATTTTTATAGGAAAATATCAAGGGTGATATATGAAGCAAAAATCCTTAATTTTTTAGGGACCAGAGTATGAATTAGGATTTTGAAACATAATAAATGCATAAATTTTATGTTGGTCTTGAACCAAATCCTACCGGGTGGTCTCTTACCAATGAAATTAAAAAAAAGATGGACCCTTGTTTTAAATATAAAACTTCCTTTTTAAAATTTGTAATTGTATAAAAATGATGACATGATGGTCCAAAACAAGACCACCGAAAAATCACGGAAATAAATCTGATATTTTTCCTATTTTCTATTATACGACAACATACACTTCTTTATTCAATGTTTTATTTTTGTGAGATGAAAGAGGCATGGGTAGTAGTAAATGATGTAGTCGATAGACTAATTAATGTGTGTTAGTCTAATAGACTAATTATGTATGACGTTAATGATTAGACTGATGAATTAATAAACATGTAATAAAAGTTTTATGTATAAATACCCTATGACAAATAACGAGATAAAAGAAGGCTATCAAACTATCATAATAAGAAAAGGAAAAACATAAATTACAAACAAAAATGGGGAGAAAAGAGGAGCAAATGAAAGGGGACTATTAATGTGTGTTAGTCTAATAGATTAATTATGTAAGACGTTAATGATTAGAATGCTGAATTGATAGACATGTAATAAATGTTTTATGTATAAAAATCCTATGACAAATAACGAGAAAAAAGGTCATCAAACTATCATAATAAGAAAAGGGGAAAACATAAATTACAAACAAAAATGAGGAGAAAAGAGAAGCAAAAGAAAGGACAAGAGAAGCAAAAGATGATAATAAGAAAAGGGAAAAATATAAATTACAAACAAAAATGGGGAGAGGGGAGAAGCAAAATAAAAGAGAATTTGCCAAGGATTGATTGTAACGCCCCGTTCCCGGATACCGAGTTCTTATCCGAAAAAAAACGTTCGGCACGTATAATATTAAATAAATTCAATATTATACGTAAGTCTCTACTACGTCGTATTGAGTTTAGCAAACGGAAGCTAAAAAGACTCGGCAAGCATCATAAATACTACTAAGAATAGATACAAACCAACTAAAGATGGTAAGGTTTACCTTACAACAACGAAACAAATGAAACTTACAACATACGATGTCTTAAAGAAAAGAACAACAAACTTGTCTTACAACCTTGAAAATAAAAGTACAACATGGTCTAAAAGAAAATACATCATAGTCTAATACATCGTCTTTGAAATTAAAAGGGAAATAACATAAAAGCATCATCGTCATCAAACTCCTCATCGAGCTCAAGATCTACTGTTCATCTTCTCACCCCACAAAGCATACAACAAAATGCAATGTAGGTAAATACAACGTGCTTAGCAAGAGTAAGAAGCTAATTGTGGAAATATTACTCCAAAGATCCAAAGGTCTTGAGCCTCAACAGTGCCCTTGTGCCTCGATGAGGACATGTTCAATGATCCTCTATTTCGTGTATTATATTACTTGTACACTTTATTTATTTGTAAAAGACATATTAATTGTGATACATATAAACAATTAATATGTCAAACTCTAGTTTACTTTATGTCATAGACATAGCTTTTACTTTTACTTTTTGCATGCTTGCCGCCCACATCTACATACTCAGTGGCATGAAGCTAGCTAGCTAGTCTCTCTCTCAATTGTATCTATTTATACACCTCTCATATCAATGAATAAACTAAGTTGAAGTTTACTCTTGTGTTTATCACATTCTCAAACTCTCTTCATGGTATCGAGCCTCACTGAGTTCTAATTTTCCGCTGCAAAACTCAGTATTTTTCTTAATCAAGAATGTCTTCATCTGAAGCATCCTACTCATTAAGTAAATCTCAACAGATCGAGGTTACTAACTCCACTCCATATACAAATCACGCACTTGATTACAACAATAATCTTGGGTTGTCAAGATCTATGAAAAGTATAACTCAGACAAAGCAAGATGGAAGACTTGTCTGAGTCCAAACACTCTCAATGATCGGAATCACTGGTGATATTATGGATTCTCGCTTAGCTCTCTTCAAAGAGTTTCTCAAATGGCGAAGACCGATAACTCTCTCACAGCATTGCCACTCACAAAGACAGGTATATCTTATTCCCAACTCAAGAATGATACTGGATAGTTGATTCTGGGGCCTCATCTCATATGACAGAAATAAAACTCATTATATAACTCTCAAACCCTCACGCCAGACTCATAAAATTAAAACTGGCGATGGATCTTTTCATATGCTCAAGGTTTTGGAATTGTCAAACTTCTTGATAAAATCTATCTCGAATGATGTCCTGTTTGTTCCAAAGCTAGATCAGTAATCTCATATCGATCAAAGAAACTCACTAAGGACCTAAATTGACATGATCACTTTTAAAGACAATCAGTGTATTTTCCAAGATACTTATTCACAAGAAGTAATGGAAAGAGCCAAAACTTGCTCAGATCGTTTATTGTTCACCTACTTGAAGACAGAAAACTCAAGACGAATCGCCTCAAGACACTGCTCTTATCTTGTAGACAATATTATGTTATGGCATTATAGATTAGAACATCCTAGTTTTGGTTATTTAAAGACCTTAGCTCTTGAATATTATGAGTCTCATCTCGCATTAATTTCTTGATGGATAAAGGGATTGTCCATATCGAGAGTTGTGTTGAAACCCTCAAAGAAAATGGGGTTCTTTGAGAGAAAGAAACAGACATCTGCTTGAAATGGCTAGTCTATTATGTTTACCACAAATGTTCCAAAATATATGTGGGGTGAAGCTATATTGACTTCCACATACTTAATCAACAGACTTCCCAAAGAGAGTGTTAGGTTTCAAAACTCCACTCCAAACCCTACCGACCACACACTCCTCGCCATCATCTTGTTTCCCGATTTGCCTCCAAAGATCTTTGGTTGTCTTGTGTTTGTGTATATCCATGCTCAACACATGTAGTAAACTTGATCCTAAAGCTCATAAGTGCATTTTCCTTGGATATGCACAGAGGCAGAGAAAGGTTACAAGTGTTACTCTCCTACTTGAAAAGAAATTTTACATTTCTATGGATGTGAAATTTTTGAAAGGACTCCATATTACAAAGAAACCCTCTTGAGCGATCCACCGATGGAAACTCGATTGAGATTGAACTAAGTCCGTTCCTCAAAGAAACTATTTACCCTCAAAGAGAGTCCTAACTCTCGTGATCAGCGACCAGAGCCTATCACCATCATCAGCCTAACCCCAGCAGACTCATAACCTTCAAAGATGGTGACCTCGGCGAATCAGCGACCCGAGAGCTCTGCTACACGTAACCTCAAAGAACTCTCTCGAACCAGAGTCTGCTGGACCTCGCCATCTTGACTCTCGGCAGCCTCATCAAGTGGATGATGCACCTATTGCTCTAAGGAAAGGGAAGAGATCATGCACCGATCATTCTATTCATACTTATTTATCTTATGATCGCTTGTCTCTGTCTTTGCCATGTTTACACAGACTGGACTCTCACTCTATCCCTAGAAATATTCGGAGGCCCTTCAAAATGATAAGTGGAAGGAAGGCTCTTTGTTAAAAGCAGAGATGACTCCTCCTCGGACAATCATACTTGGGATCTCACAACTCTTCCAAAAGGCAAGAAGACAATCAATGCAAATGGTTATTCACTATCAAGTACACCTCGATGGCACTATTGACAAGTACAAAGCCGATTGGTAGCCGAGGATTCACTCAAACTTATGGCATTGACTATAAAGAAACCTTTGCACCAAAGGGCAAAGCTCAACACCGTCGAGGTACTAATTTCTCTAAATTGTCCAACTTGACTGGCCTCTTCATCAATTGGACATCAAAAATGCTTTTCTAAATGGGGACCTTACTGAGGAGGTTTATATGACTATACCTCCTGGTTTTATCAATCCTCATACTCAAGGCAAGGTGTGCAAACTGAGGAAATCTCTATATGGCCTGAAGCAATCACCAAGGGCATGGTTTGGAAAATTAACAACTGTGGTCAAAGCCTGCTGGATATCACCAATCAATTCTGATCACACTATGTTCATCAAGACAACCAACCAGAAGAGGTCTATTCTTATTGTCTATGTGGATGATATCATCCTTACTCGGAGATGACCTTTGAGATCCAACACTTGAAAGAATCTGGCCGGCAAAGGTATTTCGGTGAAAGACTTGGGTTTATCAAGTATTTTCTTGGCATGGAAGTAGCTAGAAACATCAAAAGAATCTCGTCTCCCAAAGGAAATATGTCTTGGACTCTTTGAAGAAATCGGCATCTTTGGGTGTGCAAACTGCTCAGTATCCCCAGTGAGACCTGGTCATACCTCTATACATGGTGACATTGTTTGTAAGAAAGGAACAATATCAAAGACTTGTAGGAAACTCATCTACCTATCCCATACAAGACCGGATATTGCATATGGTGTCGATCCAGTTAGCCGGTTCATGCACCGCCTCTTGAGCAACATTGGGATGTCGTGAATAGATATCGAGGTATTTAAAGTCCACTCCTGGCCAAGGGTTACACTTCACCAAGTCTGGCGATAGATCCATCAAGGTCTACACCGATGTCGATCAATGGATGCCACATAGATAGAAGGTCGACCACAAAGCTCTTGTTCCTATGTATGGGGCAATCTTGTTACTTGGAGGAGCAAGAAACAACCCATCAGGTCTAGAAGCGATCTTGAAAATTCGAACTCAGGGCACTTGTCTTAGGCATTTGTGAAGCTCTTTGGCTCAAAAGAGTACTTACTGAACTTCAAAGACCTCTTCAAAGAACCTATCACACTCTGCTTGATAATAACTCAAAGACTATGCATGGCGGAGGATCCACCCATCATGACAAAACAAAACATGTGGACATTGATGACATTTTTGAAGGAGAAGATTGATGCCAAGATTATTCAACTCCAAGATGTTCCTCAAAGCAGATCGAATCGCGATATCCTTACCAAGGCTATTCCACCTCTTATGTTCAAAGAGACTAAGTAGCAAACTTGGTCGCATTAACATATACAACCCGATTTGAGGGGGTGTGGAAATATTACTCCAAAGATCCAAAGAGGTGTCTTGAGCCTCAACAGGTGCCCTTTGTGCCTCGATGAGGACATGTTCAAAGCAGTCTCTATTTCGTGTATTATATTACTTGTACACTTTATTTATTTGTAAAAGACATATTAATTGTGATACATATAAACAATTAATATGTCAAACTCTAGTTTACTTTATGTCATAGACATAGCTTTTACTTTTACTTTTTGTATGCTTGCCGCCCACATCTACATACTCAAGTGGCCGCCCAAGCTAGCTAGCTAGTCTCTCTCTCAATTGTATCTATTTATACACCTCTCATATCAATGAATAAACTAAGTTGAAGTTTACTCTTGTGTTTATCACATTCTCAAACTCTCTTCACTAATGTATAATTAAGTCTTACAACGAAAAGGTGCATGAACTTTATTGAGTTATCTTTATGTGACCGACTCAATTCTAGGGTTCAATCATGCTCATCAACTTGTCGTGGCTTAACTATTTCTAGCTCAACTTATCTTTGTTACGCCGGCATTCAAGGGCACTACACATGGTGCTACTCATCACGGCAGTATCTGGGTGCAACCTATTGGTGGATCACACCAATAGCCACGAAAAGTCTATTCTGCAGACTTCGATAATGTACACGTTCGGCGAAGTCCCTCCGTACGTAGGGTCTCAGACTTACGGGGTTAAGTTCCTCCGTACTTAGGGTCTCATAGACTTACGAAGTTATCCATTTTATCTGAACGCCCAAACATCGCGATATAGACTTGTGCCTTACAAAGAATGGATTGATGTTTAATCTTTTACTACACAAGTATGTTTGTCATTATGTTGTTAACTAGCCATTTAAGTATTTTCAAGTAAACTCCTCCTAGTCTCTCCCTAGACCATTAGCACATACATGACCTTGGTGAATGCTAATTCCCAAAGCACAAGTCAATCATACTTTTTCAACGGTCCCGAACTTCAACTCAAGTGGAAGAGTAAATTCGGTGCCGGAACTAAACGCATCGTGGCTTAATCAAAGCTTGTTCATGTTCATTTAATGTTATTAGATCAAGAAATAACATTTAAAACCCATCTCGTAGCTTAAAACACTCAAAACAACATTCGACATGTTGTTTGGGGCGCTAAGACTTTTGGCGTGCGCCAAAGTACATCAGAGAGTTCACTGAACTCTCTTTCAGGTTAGGGGGACGCCAAAGCCTTTGGGGCACGTCAAAATGACAGCAGAAAGTTCTGGCTGGCCTCTAATACACTTTGGGGGGCGCCAAAAAGGGCATAACTGCTATAAACATACAGTTTTCTGCACAAAACGATTTCCAACCTATCCCAAACATGATCATCATAAAAAAACATCCAAAAAGTAGCAAAACATGTTCTAAACATACTATAATACAACATATCACCACAACAATATATAGACATGTTTTCTACCCACAAAGCAACACCAAACTCTACCGAAACATCATAAAACTATAACCATACATTAGGAAGAGCCTCTTACCTTATAGCAAGCCAAAAGCAAAGCGAAACTCAACAACATCTGCAACACTTTCTAAGCTTCTCCAAGAAACCTATTTGATCAACAATCAATCAAGAATTAATTGTGATTAAATGATTCAACACAAAAGGAACTACGAATTCAACCAAACAAAACCACAAAACTTGATCATCACGTGAATAATCCAAGACTAGGGCAAAACTAACATTTCTCAAAACTCCATCTTTCTTGTATCAAAACGATCCTCTTCTCATGTTGATTCTGAATCTTCAATCCTTTCTGGAAACCGTTAAGGAACTAACTGAGAAAAGTTGAAGAACTATCTTTGTCTTTCTTTTCCAATTGAGAGAAAAAGTTCGAACAAAGAGGGTTCCAACTTTTGACAACTTCCTTCAAGTAATGGGAAGTTTATTTTTGTAGAAAATAATCTCTAGTAGTTATTATTGCTATTGACTCCCTTTAATTGCCATTAATTGCTCATTAATCCCTAGATTTCCAACAAAACCCTATTTTCTTTTTAAATCTCAAATCCACAAAAAAAAAAATTCCTTTCCGTATAAAGACAATTATGCCCTTTTTTTCGAAAGGTCGGAATATTACATTGATCATATGAGTATATGACCTTGTGATTAATGAGAAGGCATTTAACAAATTGAGCTATAAAGACAAGTTCCTATAACATGTTCGAAAGAATATACACACACGGCTTTTGAATATTATTAGAGAGGTACATATAAATTTGAGTGTGGCCATAAACCCTCCCCATGTGGGTCCGCCCCTGGATTTAGTTAATATTTTACTTTAAAAAGTATTTGTTTTTTTTTGCTTAAAGCCCCTGATATCCAGAACCTACTGGTCCGACTAAACCGGAGTTCGGACCGGGTCGTGCCTGCAGAGTCTGACTCTTACTTAAGGGCTCCTGGTCCCACTAATCCAGAGTTCGGCCAATTCGTCAGACTCAGAGAAATCACTTCTACTCACAGTAAAGTCCAGTCAGAGCTTTTTTTAACACGACGTCTCATAGGAGAATCGAACCGGTGACCTCCCAAGATTCTCAAGCTCATTTACCACCTGAAATGCAACTACTTTGCTTAATATTGGTTTGTTTTTGAAATGGCACAAGTTAAAGGTTTTCTTTTACTTTTAATGAAAAAAATATAGTGAAGCCAATGAGGCTTAACTCAAGTGGTTAAGTCAAGGCCGTGTGACCAAGATGTTACAGATTCGAGTCTCACCGTATATATGTGAATAATAGTCCTCTGTATAAGATAATTTCGTTTCGGTAAAAAAAAAATATAACGAAAGCTATTGAGGGATAGTAGTAATGTACACGTAAAAGTAGAATTGGTGTCCAAACCTTTGGGATAAGTTTGGTCCCTGTCAGTTTATTTATTTTGTCCTAAAACCCACGGAACTATACGCAGATGAACAACACGTAATGACAATAATAACCATATACTACTACAGTACTACTTATATATTCTTCTTTTTTTACTCAAAACTTTTTATGGTAGTTGTTTCTTTCTCCATGTTAAGGTACACGAATACAACATTGTATATTACTATAATTATCTACCTCTTTCCCATTACACATTCCTTTTTTATTTTATTAGTACAACACCATTACGTGTTCAGCTTTGAAAACATCTTTTATTACAAATATAATTGAAAGTGTACTATAAATAAATGAAAGCGGATCAGTGACTTTACACCCTTCCATTCAATTATAATATAATAATTTATTTGCCAACTAAAAAGTCTATGTAAATGTCGGTAGTTGTCATTCAAGAATTAAATGATAATAACATACCCCACCCCTAAAAACTGTTAATTTAAAAACGGCAGACAATAAAAGAAGAAATGTTAAGAACTTATCCATTCAATATATTAAAATCTAATTCAATATATATTAAAAATATGCTACCTCCGTCGCATTAAAACTCCACTTTTTTTTTATGGTGTACACAGATTAAAAAAATAATTAACATGTTGTATTTTAAATACTAATAGACATATATACCTCTACTTTATAATAAATGATTGTTTTGGAATATGAAAAATATATAAAAATATTAAATGATGATAGGGGTATGTTTGAAAAATATGCATTAAATGATGTGTTATTATTCTAAAAACATTTTATGGGATAATTCATTTTAAAAAATTGGACACTTTTGGTGGGACGGAGGTAGTATATATATAGTATATGATACGGGTTCAAATAAATTCAGCGAATCATAGTAAGACATGCAATATAAACTTTGTGGTGGGCACCAAACATGTCGATTTTTAATATTCTTGAAAATCATATATATATAGTAAACTTAATTGTGAATTTATGTCGTTGTTGTGGTCGAGAACGCATCTCTAATCCTTTTCCCCTATCTTTTATTATCTACAATCATTTTACGTCAATTTTTTCCAACTTCAAATTTGGGTTAAAGTAAATTTAACATCAATTTGTATAAATATTTGATGATTTTGCCAAAATAGTGCAACATGCATTTGAGGGGATTTTTGTACCAAGAAGGGAGAAAGGGGTGGGGTTGGAGATGCTCTGTCACCTCTCATGAGGAGAAACATCACTTTTTTTTTAATATAAATATGAGATATACATGTCTTAAAAATTCGAGTTAACCATTTTAGACAAAGCAATGACGACGGTCTAAACAATTGATGGATCATTTATGACCAAATTAAGACTACTGCACTCGCGTTACATGTTAAGTAAAAAATACTACCAAAATTACCTCAACTAAGTAAAATATACCAAAATTACCTCAACAATTAATTATATAAATACTGGTTGTACTTTATACAAGCAATTTTTTGCCTAGCATCACTGAGAAGAGCTTCAATTTTTTTCCTAACATCACTGAGAATAGCTTCCTAACATCACAGTATGAAGGCATGACAAGTTAAGTAAAAAAAAATACCGAAATTACCTCAACAATTATATAAATATTTACTAACATCACTGAGAAGAGGTACCTAACATCACAGTATGGAGGCGTTACAAGTTAAGTAAAAAAACACCGAAATTACCTCAATAATTATATAAATATTGGTAGTATTTTATACCGTCAATTTTTTTTTCTTAACATCAAACCGAGAATAGCTTTCGTCTCCATGGACATAGATGTGTGGTAAACAAACAGGAATGTTGTTATGACAGTTTTATCGTCTTATCTTAGATAATATATGTTGAGAGATAACAATCAATTTACATTATATATGAAATTATATGAGCAGAACATGTGAGAGCCTTATAGTCGGTAACTCACCATATTTTTTTCAAGAAGGATGTTAACTTTCACATGGTACATCCATATTAGAAAGTAAGAAACTGAGATTAAAAAAATTAAATTACAAATATGGATTACTCATTTTAAATAAAGAAATAAAAAAACTACTAATGAAAATACATTTAAAAAGAAAAAAGAAAAGACAGAATGGCAATTACGAAAATAATGGCAATGATGAAGACGAAAAAACGAAGCATCAGTCATACCGAAATCAATCCTACAGTATTGCAGTGAAACGGAATCCAGGTAGGATCACCCGTATTGTGGGTCCCACCCGTATTACCCTTCCCTTTTTACGCACACTCCCCTTCCCCTTGAAATACTACCGACTCCTCCCTAGCTACTGGACTTCTTCTTCTTCTTTATATCTTCATTCAGTTTCCTTTTTCTTCACCTTTCTTTTATATTATATTATATTAATACCTCAATCAAATCGATTTTCATCTTCGCCTGTCGGAATCCCATCTTGTATCAATCAGTTATCTCCGGATTACGCTTTTTCTGTCTCCGACTCACTCAGTTCTCTGGTAAGCTTCTCCCTCTCTCCCACTGTGGATTTCTCGACTCAGCTTCTCTTTTCAATTTTGTCAAATTTTTTTTAGTTTTGTTTTAGCTTAACAAGACAGAAGAGGTCTGTTGCACATGTGTGATTTTTATTTTTTTAGTATATGTACGGATGCTTACGTTACAGTTTCTCCTAATAATAATGTTTTTTCTTCTATTGTTGAGCTTTTCTTTTTTCTTTAATTTTTTTCCTTTGGTTGTTCGATCTGCATTGCATGGATGATGCTGTCTCGCTGATCGGTGACATTTGCCTGCTGCGACCAGTTTGTCTGTTTATTTGCTTTTTGAATTGCATTTTTCCAAATCCTTTTTTTTTTTTTTTTTTTTTTTTTCCAACTGTACACAAATTACTGTATGTTCACGTGTATCAATTCACTCATGTTTCTTATGTATCATTAATTTTTGTGGATATTTAAAACAATTCGTACTCGCGGTAGATACTTTTCTAGTTCTTCAGAGGAAGGCAGTAGTTGCTATTAGCTTTTTAACAATTTTTAAGTTTATGAAATGATTCCAATTACAAAGAAGCTAACTTTACTTACATATATATATGTGTCTTATATGGCCATAGTATTACCACTTCTGACTTCTTCAATGTCAGAACAGTGAAGAACAGCTTCATGTTTTGGTATGATAAATTGGCCTTATTGATTTATGAACTAAGAAACAGCTCAGGAAATAACTGGTCGTGATATTTTCCTATCCTTCAATTCCTCACGAATACATTGTTTTACTGTCTGTGTAACTCAACAGCATATGCTTGTAGGACATGTTGATGCCTGAAGGATTTCAATACTGGACTTATTGGGAAGTGGTATTCTATTGATCAGGACCACAATACATTTGTCATTCTGCTGAAGTGAACTTGAAGGAATTTTTAGTATCTCTTTCAATTTACCAAGTGCATGCGGGTGATGGAGATTTGAGCCATTTTATTCTTGTTGTGGAATTGATGTATTTTCTATCAAGGGTGGTGATGTCTCAAGCGCAACTTTCATACTACCTGGGCTGGTGGATTTTGTATGGATATCTTTTGAGGACTGTGCTTTGTTCTTAATATGGGGCAATACAGGGCAAAGCCTTTTGAGTCAGGAAAGGAATTAGTAGTTTCTGGTTTTGGGCCAATATTAACTAATAAGTCTTTAAGTAGCACGTTTTTACACCTCCAAGATTCAAGTTTTTCACCCCTGCCAAATAATTTGGTTTCATGTGAGGACCTTGAGGGTGTTGGATCTTTTGATACAACCTGTTTTATCAACTCGAATGTGTATGTCAACAGAGATGTTTATGTTCTGGGAGCAGGAAATCTGGAGATACTTCCTCATGTTGCAATTGTTTGCCCAATTGCGGGATGTTCATTGAAATTCAACTTATCTGGAAACATTAAAGTGGGGCATGATGCAGCTATAATTGCAGGAGCGGTAGAGATCTCTGCTGTTGGTCTATCCCTAGGCCTTAACTCTTCTATCAACACAACAGCATTGGGTGGGCCTGCTCCGTCTCAGACTAGTGGAACACCTGTAGGCTATGATGGAGGTGGTGGAGGGCATGGTGGCCGAGGTGCATCCTGTCTGAAAACTAATGAGACAAGTCTTTGGGGTGGTGATGTGTACTGTTGGCGTACTCTGTCCTGGCCACGTTGTTATGGCAGTAATGGTGGTGGCACATCTGACCAACATAAGCTTGGGGGAAATGGTGGAGGGCGTGTTTTACTCAATATCAAGGACCTTTTGACATTAAATGGATCTGTGACTGCAGAAGGGGGTGATGGAGGAATTGAAGGGGGTGGAGGATCAGGTGGCAGCATCATAATCCATTCTCAGAAGTTGTGAGTCATGTGTTTCTGGGATTGGTTAAATTTGTTCTCCTTTTCCAGCTTCTTATTAATTATCCATGTAGTTGGTACAAAAATGTTGATGATTTGAGTATCATTAAAGCAACTACCTGAAAATATTCATAATTTGATATTCGTTAGATCAGCTGCCTTGAGAAGGCAGTGGTAAACCTTAACAAGTGTTATTATGTCCTACCTCCTTCGGTTCTGACGTAATGTAAAGTAGCTACTGAGTAAATATATGTATATTTTTTTTTTGAGATTGAAAACACCAAATTACTCTACTTGAATAGTTGAATATTGTTAATCACTTCGGTAATTTAAAGGATAGTTTTGGTGTAGTATTAGAGTAGTAAAAACTAAAGAATAAAGTTAAATCTGGAAAAAAGTTATAAAAAAAAAAAATCTCTTTTAGGAACTCTAAAATGACGCACACACAGACACATACATATATATGGACGGATGGATGGATCGGTGCGTTTTATTTTGCCAAGTTCACTTTGATCACACGTCAATGGTACTGAAAATTTGCTGTCTAATTAACTTTCTATATCGGTTTAATGCATAGGAAAGGATTCGGAATCGTTAGTGCTGCTGGCGGAAGGGGATGGGGTGGAGGTGGTGGAGGCAGGATTTCTATGAATTGTTACAGCAAGCAAGAAGAGGTCAAAGTAACGGTGCATGGTTGGTATTGAATACACCAGTTCCCTGTACTAACTAAGATATTGTATGCATGCGTTTATGTATGAATGTATTTTTGTGTGTTTTCTGTTTTAGTTAAACAATCTGGTTAATGGCAGGTGGCCTTAGTATTGGATGTCATCAGAATAGTGGAGCAGCAGGTACTTATTTTGATGCGTCTGTATTGAGTTTGAGGGTTGACAATGGAAATATGACCACAGAAACGGAGACTCCTTTGCTGGATTTTTCTACTAGCCCTCTTTGGACAAACGTTTATGTGGAGAATAATGCAAAAGTTCTAGTGCCTTTGCTGTGGACAAGAGTTCAGGTCAGTCATTTGTTATACCATGTCTGATGTTATGTATACTTTTGTGCCTGATCATTTTTTTTATGTTTACCTCCTGTTGTGGTTCACCCTTATAAATCTGCAATCTTGTATTGTCCCTCCATCATGATCATTATCCTTCTCAAACATGGAAGAATACTTTAAATAAATGCTGTATCTTTTGCAGCTCCTTGCAATATCTGAAAGGTTAACTAGCTGCCTGACACCTGTTTTTCAGTGACTTTGTCTGGGTGTATATTTTTTCATCTTATTTATATCCAACCATTACTACTTAACACAGAACCTTGTTAGGACCTTATCCTAACTAGGGTTTTCAGATAGAAATAGAAGAGTAAGAAGATAAGAACAGAAAGTAAGAGCAGGAAGATAGAGTTTTATTATCTGTAAAAACATGAGCTGTATACAACACACGCACCCCTCTTATACTTGCTGGCTCGACACAAGTACAGGCTGTACACACACACTAAGCACCTAAGAATACGCACAACCCATCGGACAGCTTAGTTCCTAACATCACCCTCCCCTAAAGATCTTTCTTGTCCACAAGGAAGAGGGAAATCAGGAAATTGGGACAAAATGAAATCAGCATCTTCCCATGTTGATTGAGCCTCATCCAAATTAAGCCACTTAATTTGCCATTGCACAACAGCCTTGTTGTACCTCTTCACAGACCTGATTGCTAGTATCTTCTCAGGATAAACCACAACCTCCCCTCCTTGATTAGTGATTGGTAGGTTGGCAGAGGGTTGAACTTCTGCTCCTATGTACTTTTTGAGCATGGAGACATGGAAGACTGGATGTATTTTGGACTCTGGAGGCAACTGTAATTTGTAGGCCACTTCATTGATCCTAGCCACAATCTTAAATGGACCAAAGTACTTAGCAGAAAGCTTGAGGTTCTTCCTTAGTGCCACTGAATTTTGTCTATAGGGCTGCAGCTTTAAGAATACATAATCACCCACTGTGAACTCCTTCTCCTTTCTGTGCAAATCTGAGTAGAATTTCATCCTAGCTTGTGACTCTTCTAGCTGATTCTTAAGATCCCTCAATATTTCCTGTTTCTGCTTCATAAATTCTTCCACATCAGGGACTGCCCCATCAGCAAAACTCCCCAAGGGAAGTGGGGTGGGGCCATACCCATACAATGCTTCAAATGGGGTAACACCAATTGATGTGTGGAAATTGGTGTTATACCAATGCTCAGCTAGAGACAACCACTTTTTCCACTTCTTAGGCCTCTGAAACGTCATACATCTAAGATACATCTCTATGCACTGATTTACCCTTTCAGTTTGACCATCTGTCTCATGGATGGTAGAAGTATCAGAATTAAGTTTCACCTCGCTAATTTCATCAAATCGACCGTAACTCGTAGTGAACACCTTGTCCTCGCTACTTACTATGTTTGTCTCCTGAGGCCATGCACCTTTATAAACCTCATGAAAAAACATTGCTGCCACAGTTTCTGTTGTATATCCCCTCTCTAAAGCCAAAAAGTGAGCAAACTTAGTGAACCTATCCACTACCACAAATATAACATCCTTACCCTCGGATTTGGGAAGACCTTCTATAAAATCCATACTCAATTGAGACCATGCCCTTTCGTGAATGGGCGAGAGGTTGTGGAGGCCCCAGGGTTTGTCATGAAGGTTCTTACACTCCGACAAGTGAGGCATTTCTTTATGAACTCTTGCACTTCCTTCTTCATATTAGGCCGCAAAAAGCCTCTTAATTCTCATTGTAGCAGCCCTCACTCCTGAATGCCCCCCCATGGGACTTGAATGCAACTGCTCCAATAATTTCAGCCTCAGTTCACCGGTTGAACCCACATAAATCCTGCCTTTATACCTGAGGATCCCTTGATTTAAGGTATAGTGGGGATCAGGGGTTGTAGCTATCATCATTCCCCTCAATTTCTCCTCAACAATCACATCTCTCTTGTAGCTCGCAAGCACTTCTTCTAGCCAAATGGGGGACACTGTACTCAAAAGATTCAAGTGGCCCTGGTGGCCCTGGTCATGGCACTGTCTGGACAAGGCATCAGCCACTATGTTCTCCACCCCTCTCTTGTACTCAATGGTAAAATCAAGCCCCATTAGCTTGGTTACTCCCTTCTGTTGTAATGTAGTGTTGGCCCTTTGATCCAAAAGGAATTTCAAACTCTGCTGGTCTGTCTTGATTACAAAAGGTCTGCACTGAATATACTGCTTCCATTTTGTTACTGCCATTAATACTGCTAAGAGCTCCTTTTCATAAATGGAAAGCCCCAATTCCTTGGAATTAAAAGCCCTGCTGAGGTAGGCAATTGGCCTCTTATTCTCATTGTAAGACGACTCCTGACCCTTCCCACAAGCATCGTCTCTATGCAAAACGGTGCTTCAAAATCTGGTAGAGTCAAGACTGGGGATTGACTCATTGCCTTCTTCAACCCCTCAAATGCATTTATGGCAGCAGGTGACCAAGAAAACCCTTCCTTCTTGAGCATATCATTCAAGGGTTTTGCTAGGATGCCATAGGATGGAACAAACCGCCTATAAAACCCAGTTAGCCCCAAAAACCCCTTCAGTTCAGTGGTGTCCTTGGGCAAGGGCCACTGCTGCATTGCTTCTATTTTAGAGGGATCTGCATACACCCTCCCTTCCTTAATAATGTGCCCCAAATATTCCACATGCCTCTGTCCAAATGAGCATTTAGAAAGCTTAGCATAAAACTGGTTCAGCCTGAGTACTTCCAAGACTTGCCTTAAATGTCTCTGGTGGCTGTCCATATCATCACTGTACACCAGTATATCATCAAAAAAAACCAGGACAAACTTCCTTAAGAAAGGTCTCAGTAACTCATTCATGTTTCTTTGGAAGGTGGCAGGGGCATTTGTGAGACCAAAGGGCATCACAAGGAATTCAAAATGCCCATGGTGAGTTACAAAAGCTGTTTTTGCACATCCTTTTCTTCCATTAGGATCTGGTGGAAACCAGATCTGAGATCTATCTTGGTAAACACTCTAGCCCTTCCTAATTCATCTAAGAGATCATCAATGATAGGGATGGGGTACCTGTCTTTAATAGTGAGGTCATTAAGCTTCCTGTAATCTATACACCCTCTCCATGTCCCATCCTTCTTTTTTACCAGCAACATTGGAGAAGAGAAAGGGCTGTTACTGTGTTGTACTATGCCCTGTTTCATCATATCCTCAACCAGTAGCTCTATGTCATTTTTTTGGTGATGTGAATACCTGTAAGGTCTGAGCTTTATAGGATCAACCCCATCCTTCAAAGTAATGGGATGTTCATAGCCTCTCTTGGGAGGAAGGCCTGTAGGTGTTGCAAAGACATCCTGATACTCCTCCAATAAGGGTGTCAATTCAGGTGGCACACTACTAGAGGCTGTGGCTTGGATCATGTTAAGACATCCCATAAGACTGTATGTGCCCTTCCTCAAGGATTTGGCCAATTTCTTGCAGCTAATGAGTTTCAGTTGTCCTTCATCTTGTCCCCCTTGTAATGAAATTTGTGATCCATTCATAGTAAATGATAAACACATGTTGCTGAAATTGAAGGTGACAGGACTAAACTTTCCCATCCAGTCTACCCCCAACACCATATCACACCCCCTTAGCCTGATCAACCTTATTTCATGATTGAATTCAATGCCTTGCATTGTCCAGACAGATTTGGACATTTAGACCCACTTGTAAGGGTGTTCCCATCTGCTACTGTGATTATCATAGGGTGACTGGGCACCACCGTGCACCCTGCATCCTTGGCTACTTTGTAGTCAAGAAAAGAATGAGAAGCTCCACTATCTATCAAGATCACCACTGGCTTCTTTTTTATCATCCCCCTGATTTTAAAAGTGTTAGGAGATGCCTGCCCAGACAAGGAATAGACCGATAACTGAGTTGATTCTGAAGTACCTCCATTCACAAAGTCTTCCTCATCCACAAAATCTTCATCATCTGCTAATATAAGATGTAAGTACTTCTGCTTGCATTTATGCCCAGGTGTGTACTTCTCATCACACCTGAAACATAGCCCTTTAGATCTCTTATCCTGAATCTCCTTAGGTGTGATTGCTTTCTGTAGTACAGGTTTGCTTTCTGGTTGGGGCATTTTGTCAAACACCTTGGCTACAGGGTGATTCTGCCTAATCTGTCCACCTGAATAAGATATTCTTGGCAGAGGCTTATGGTGCAAGGATAGGATGACACATTCCTGGCACCTGGCTGCTTCTATTGCTGTTGACATGGTCTCTGGATGCATCAATCTGACCATTGACTTAATCTCCTGTTTAAGTCCCCTAACAAAACAGGACACAAAATGATCTTCTGTTAATCCAGGGCTTTGCATTTGCACCAG
Source organism: Gentiana macrophylla (assembly GCA_026214975.1). NCBI lineage: Eukaryota > Viridiplantae > Streptophyta > Magnoliopsida > Gentianales > Gentianaceae > Gentiana > Gentiana macrophylla. The sequence continues at coordinate 106,935,852 of CM047807.1, forward strand.
AGTCTTAAGCTCCTCAAATTCTGCCAAATACTCATCCACATATCCGACTTGCTTCAATTGGTGGAACTCATCAACTGCCATATCCATAGATTTGCATCCAAATCGTTTTAGTACCTCATCCTCATCAGCTGCCAATTAAGGTACGGGTAACTCATCCTTAAACCTCCAAACCAGACATCAGCAGCACCACGGAGATTCATCTCAGCTATACCTACCTTTTGATTTTCAGGCGTTTCATGCATCTGGAAATATCTCTCACATTTTCGAATCCACTCTAACGGAGACTCACCATGAAAAACAGGGAAATCGATCTTAGAACTTTTGCCAGAGGATTCATACCTTTCAGTATCTCATCTCAACTGGATTTGACCTCTGTGGCGTGGGCAACAATCCATCCTTCTTCAATTCAGCTGTATTCTGCCTTGGTGGTGGCGTGGGAAGCAAGCCATCACCTAATGCCACCGCCGGAGTCCCGACTGTAACCTCTGGACTCTTATCAACCTTTTCCAGCACTAGCTTCATCATTTGCATAAGAGAATCGTACTGATTCTCAATCTTCTTATCCAATGAGCCTTGAACTTCACCCAATCTCTGTCCGAATTCGTCCAGTCTCTGATTAAATTCGTCGCTCATCTTCTGCTGAACGGCCCTAAGCTCCTCGATTGATTTGGCAGCCATGGAAACGAATTCAGTCGCAGGACAATGTCTCTGATACCAGATGTTAGGACCTTATCCTAACTAGGGTTTTCAGATAGAAATAGAAGAGTAAGAAGATAAGAACAGAAAGTAAGAGCAGGAAGATAGAGTTTTATTATCTGTAAAAACATGAGCTGTATACAACACACGCACCCCTCTTATACTTGCTGGCTCGACACAAGTACAGGCTGTACACACACACTAAGCACCTAAGAATACGCACAACCCATCGGACAGCTTAGTTCCTAACAAACCTCTTGTTCTGTACTAAAGTAGCAATGGAACTTTTAGCTCTTCCTTAATGTGGAACTCACTGTTGTGGCATAAGTTGAAGCTTGTGCAAGTGTACATATTGCGTCCACCTATGCATGGTTTCTTTGCATGTTACTTTTAGTCATTCTCGTGCATTTAGTCCACGTGATTCTATGTTGGTGGATCTACTGTTCGCTGGACAAACTTGAATTTTCCTTTTATTATTTTGTTTTTTTAAACTTCTTGAAGGTTAGGGGCCAGATTAGTCTGCTTTATGGAAGTAGCATTAGCTTTGGATTGTTTGATTATCCTGTCTCGGAATTCGAGTTGGTTGCAGAGGAGCTTTTGATGAGTACTTCAGTCATTAAGGTGCGGAGTTAGTCTGTTTTTGTTCCACAGATATTGTACTTCAGATTCTTTTATTTGCGTAATTGTTCTGCTTGTATTTGGGTGCATATACATAAGATACCTTGCTACGCCCATCTACATCATTTACAAGTAACCTCTATATCTATATAATACGTCAAGAGGAAAATCATGGAGAAAACGGCCTTCTGATCAACGACTAATGTTCAGATCATTCAAGTTGTTCTAAGTTCACGATTGGCCTGTTTCTTATTTTCATCAAGAATTCTGCTGCTACTATGGTCGGTTCTGTGATGCTGCTTCTAACGCACCTGGTTTCCTTGCTTGGGAAATAGATAAACAATCAGAGAAAAGGCAGCTTCATCAGCATCTTTTGATGCTCATTTAGTTCTTGGTGTCCTCATCCACTTTACTGCCTTTTCCATAACCTATTAGTCTGGTGGTTCTTACAGTTATGTTCTCCATGGCCCACACATTAAATCAGTTCTCAATGATTCTGCAAATACGGGATAGGTTTTTTTGTTTTTTTGTTCTAAGTTCACGATTGGCCTGTTATTCAGTGTAACTATGTGAGACTGATGTCGAAAATGTATAACAGATGTCGTACCATAAGAAATTTGCCTGTCTATGGTCACAAGCACCTTAATTCTGTTTCTTGTCATTACAGCATTGAAAATATTCTTTTCCAAATCCATGAACCATTCAGAGGAGCCTCAATATCTCAAGACATTTCCTTATTGTTAGGATTTAGTATCTGACCCATATTTTGCTTGTAAATGCCCAACATATCAAATGCTGATGTTCAGTGTGAACAATTGTACAACCCCTACTATCCTTCTCGTAAGGCGAACATGACTAAGGCTTCTTTATTCTAATATCATCGCCATCCCACAGGACGTCACCCAAGAATCCTTGTTTTATTTTACTCTTGTATGCTTGCAAGTTTATTCAAGATGTTCAAGAAATCCATTCCATGATAGGTGCATCTTCAATAATTTGACTTGCTTACCAAACTAAGATAGGTGTACATCCCCTGCAAAAAGTAAAATAATAAAGGAAAATGAAGTAAATACATGGTCACAAACATTTTCATTTATAGTATAGGGACCTGAAGTTGTAGTGCAATTCACTGGACTATCAGTGGGTGAGGCTTATCAGAATAGATGATCTTTTCTGAAGTCTCCTCCAAAGGATACTCAAGGGTCATCTCAACAGTGTATCTTCTACATTTTTAGTTGAAAGAAGTATATTGCACAGATTTTTTCGTAGAGTTAGAATTATTAACACTAGTTTTGTTTTGAGGCTAGGGTCAAGTTAAGCTTGTGTTAATACCACTAGCTTGTGTTATGATCTAGCCATAGCACTAGTTTTGTTTTGTAGGGTTAGAATTATTGACAATATTTTTCTCGGATGCAGGTATATGGTGCCCTTAGAGTAGCTGTTAAAATGTTGCTAATGTTGAACTCCCGTATCGAAGTTGATGGTGGTGGAAGTGAAGTTGTTACTACATCTGTTTTTGAAGTCAGGAATCTTGTGGTTCTGAAGGTAGTTTATAGAAGTTGTACACATGACTTTGAAGAGACACTATTTGTTGTTGCATTATACTCTCAAACAGGGTTCTGTTTCTTTTCTATCTAGGGAGCTCTGTCATCGTCTCAAATGCAAATTTAGCACTCTTTGGACAAGGCCTCTTCCAGTTGTCTGGTCAGGGTGATGCAATCAAAGGCCAGCGACTATCCTTATCACTATTTTATAACATTACTGTAAGAGCTTAATGCTTGTATACGGCGTTTCTTATGATACTCGTATTTAAGATACTTGTACTTGGTTTTAGAATTTTTGCCTTCATAAAAAATCTGCTTTGGTGGCAACTTGATTGTTTGAGAAAATTAAGATCGAAAAGCTTAATCTTGTGGATTCGTTTTTATTCAACACGGTATTGGGCCTCTTGGTCTTTTGTTATGTTCTGGTTTCGCTAGTGAAAATTTGATTTCAACGGCACAGATCCTGTCTTGCCTTCTTAGTTGGTCTTATCCAAAATGGATTCCAGGTTGCTTTCTAAGCCAAAAAAAGCTACATAAGTGGGAGCCTTTGTTCTACAAATAGAATTCTGTGTATACAGAAGGTGTTTTTATTGCAAAGAAGTATGTTGAAGGTTTTATATATGATGAACCTGTTTTCATCTCTTCAGACCATGTAGCAGTTTTTTTCTCTTTTAGCCGGGCTTTAGCTATTCGCAACTTAAGTTAGTTAAATTTCAGCAAAATTTGTTTGTAAAATTTTGTCTTGTTCTTTCCTGCTTGTAGGAAGAATACTGAGGAAAAGATAGATAGATTATTCTAGCTAGGAGTGTAAAAATAGGCACCCTTCCCCATTGTGTTACATCGGATTTGAATATTATAATACATCTGAATTCTTTATTGATGGATATGACAGAAAGGAAGAGTAAATAAAATGTGTAACTATACTTTATTATCCAACTTAGTGAACTACAGCCCCATTCAGTGACATGAAGGCATTTTCCCTAAGCTCTAAAACTATATTCACGAAGTTTTCTCATTTTCTTTTACTTAACAATTTGAGCACTTGCTGAAATCTATTTTCCTTCTTTCTCTTATGTTCTTATCCTTCTATGTTGGGGCAGCTTGTTGGCCTGATAAAGATTTATGATTTCTACTGAGAGTGCTTTTTTCTTGCTATGCTAGAAGATAAATATCTGCATTGTGTTGATATCATGTGTTTTGAAAATTAATTGTGAGGGTATACTAGGATGTACTCTACCTTGAAAGTAAGGAAATTAAACTAATGATTATACTTCTATAGGTTCACAATAGGTGCTGCTCAGCATGTTCTTAAAAAGTTCGGGTGGTTAGCTAACGCCCAAGAGTTTCTAGTGATTTATGGATACTTATGAAACCGGAGTTTTGAGATCTAACATGGAACACGTAAATATTCAAGTACTTAAAATGACAATCATTGGTGCAAAACCAGTGCTTGGGACCTTTTAGTAATTTAAGACTGCATAGTTTTGAACAATTTGTTTCATTTTGTGTACATACCCTACGTGCCTTCAAGTAGCCATCCTTTTATCAAATTTTTAAGTTGTAGGTTCAAGCTTTAATAATATCAAAGATCCTAGCATAACTTGCATAGGTGCATGCACTTCCTGACTGCAATCACTTGCTATTAAACTGTTTTGTGCTTGTTTAACTTATTTCGATGATCTAAAATGCTTGGTTTCAATCTGAGGCAGCATGTTGGCATAGTTACATTTTCAATGGTATTCTGTAAGAGCTTTCTGCACGAGGTAGCAAGTCTGATGACTGGATTTTTTGGCTCTGCAAATTTCATTCTTCTTACATGGACCGATACTCGTACTTGCAGAATTGTTCATTTTGCATTCAGACTAACTAGTCTTGTGTTTTATAAACTTGTTTGCATATTTATTTATAGCTGCCACCTGCCACTGTACTCTTATGCCTCTATCATTATGCTTTAAAGCTCATACACCTCATTTTCCAGGTTGGCCTTGGATCTATACTTCAAGCTCCTTTGGATGATGACAACAGTAGAAGCGTGTATGTATAGTATATATGCCTTTCGTGTTATTGTTAAGCATGTCTTAATATATAGTTATGTAAAATCAAAATATTTGAAATTATGTTTCTTGTATCTTTTAGGGTAACTAGACAACTCTGTGCGAGTTCTATCTGTCCGCTGGACTTGATTTTCCCTCCAGATGATTGCCATGTTAATTATACTTTATCTTTCTCACTTCAGGTAAGGTTGACTTAGTTGTCGATGACTATATCTTAAATGTTTTGATAGATAACTAGCACCACCATAATCCTTCTTTCTTTTATTTCTTTGTTGTTGTTGCTGTTGTTGTTGTTGTTGTTGTTGTTGTTGTTTTCTTTGTGTGATTTGGGAGCCTTATAGCATGAACCTCATGTAAGATACTGGCACCTTTGTGTACCTTCATACACAACTTGCTCCATGTTTCAAAATATGAACAAAAGGAGCTTGCTGTCTAATCTTTTTCTTTTCAATTGGGAACTTAAGGTTGGCCTAATATCCAATAACACCTTGGTGTTTTCTTGTCTGCTCCTGTCATTATGATAGTTGGAAGGGAATTAAATGACATGTATCCTGTTCATTGAGGTCTAGTGTTTCTTCTATTCCTGTTTGAGAACTTTTCTATTATTTGAGATCTGCTTTAGATGCTGATTAGGTGCGTTGTCAACACTTAGCGGTAAACGGCTGAGTGAAATGTTATAAGCCTTTTGCATTATTATTTTTTTCACTATCAATTTTTTCACTATCAGCCTTGTTTTCCTTATACGTAGCTCTTGGTGGGTCGTTTTTGGAAAATAGCTTTTGGGTCATGTTTGGGCAATTGCTTGTTATTTCTTGACCTGCTATTTCTTGAAAGATCAGCACATATAATAGTCAATAGTGAAAGGATATCGACTACTTACATTATTGTCTCTGTTGTGTCTTCTATCAATTTCCCAGTAGTAATCGATGTGTAATATCCCTTAGTTTTCCTTGAAAACCTCAATAAGGGAAAGTATATGTTCTTTCTTCTGTGTATTGCAGTTGCACTTCAGCTATGTACTTGATAACTTGTGGTGCCACATAAGCTTTTTGAAACACACGTCAAGGAGAACAAGGGTTTTAGATAATATTGCTCACAATTGCATGTATACTTTGGTCTGTGAGGGATTTTCTCAAGTCTACCTGTTTTAGGACGATAACTAAAAAATTTATTTTTATTTTTTCAAAATTTAAAACTGAGAATGGGGAAGGGGTTTTTGATTATAATGGTGGCATGGATGAGAATTGAACCCTAGTTTTCACCCGGAAGTGCAATGGCCTGTACCACTAGGCTAGATCCGATTCCCGACGATAACGGTAGAAATTATATCATTTTATTATATCATCATAATGTAACAACATATTAATGGGATATCTTATTCCCTTAATATGTTTAGTTGTCATCTCATTTAATATTCTAGCCGTTAAATCATTTATGTTTTATACGGCTGAACTAGTGGCGGACACAACAATTAATGCTGGTGTCTGCCAGATCACAGCTGCATAGTTATTACACATCCAAACCCCAAGACTCCCCAAGCATACTTGTATCCTATTTAAATCTCATATTCAACTCAGAATAATATAGAAGAGTTATTTTTCTCCTTTCCGCTGTGTCTCAAACTCTTCATGGTATCGGAGCCTTACTCTTGAAAATTTAAAAAAAAAAATGTCTTCTCTCTCTGATGTTTCTTCAGCCGAGCCACAGAACACTCAAAGTTCTGGACTGACTGAGCAAACATCTACTCCTTACACTAACCACAAACTTGATGGCAATAACTATCTCCTATGGTCAAGATCCATAAAAATGTTCATCTCTGGCCAAAGCAAGATGGGATACCTTACTGGATCCAAGGTTGCACCAGATGCTGAGGATGAAAGGTTTGAAGCATGGGATACTGAAAACAATCAAGTCATGACCATTCTCACCAGGTCCATGACCAAAGAAATCAGTGAGAATTTCATGTTCTATGATTCTGCCAAAGAAATCTGGGATTATGCTCGAGAACTCTACTCTAAAAAGGACAATACCTCTGAGATTTATGAAATAGAGGCTCAAATCCAAGGGTATAGGCAAGGAGACCTATCTCATCACTCAGCCTTCAACCAACTTACTAGGGCATGGCAACAACTTGACATGTTTGAAGAACTTGCTCTGGAAAAGTGTGGATGATGCAACCCTATATAAATCATCATTGAACGTAAGCCGCGCATCTTCAAGTTTCTTATGGGCCTAAATCCTTCATTGGATGATGTTAGGGGCGAGTCTTATCTACAAAACCCTTACCTTCTCTTAAAATCTGCTTTCTCAAAATCAAACATGAGGAAAGCAGAAGGAAGTTAATGCTCAAAGATAGACCCACCTTTGAGGCTGTGGTTGAAGGGTCTGCACTCATATCACAAGGGAAAACTATGGAGCATACTGAGAACTCCTCCTTCAAAAATTCTTCCAGCAAAAACAAGAAGGACAAACTATGGTGTGATCACTGCAGAAGAACTAATCACACAAAGGAAAACTGCTGGAAGATCCATGGCAAGCCTGAAAATTGGAAGTCATCCAGACAGAATCCAAAAGAAAACTATGGCAGGATGGTGTCAGAAGAGAAAAAGGAGGGCCCTACATTCAGTAAGGATCAACTTGAGGCTCTCAAGACTTTCATCATTCAGCAGGTATCTGAATCAACTGTGAGTGAGTCTGCCACACATGCCAAAACAGGTATTTCTGTCTCTGCTCACAATGTTATTGAAACTCCAAACTCCTGGATCATAGATTCAGGGGCGTCTTCTCATATGACTGGAAATAAAAACTTACTGATTAACTTTAAACCCTGCAATTGTATTCACAAAGTTAAGGTTGCTGATGGGTAGGTTTCACATGCTCAAGGAACTGGAGATGTTACCATCTCCAGTAACTTTATGCTTAGAAATGTGCTTTATGTCCCTAAACTTGATTGTAATCTTATCTCTGTAAGTAAACTAACCAATGATATGAATTGGGATGTGGTGTTTTCTTCTAATAAATGCATTTTTCAGGATCATTCCTCTCAGAGGACAACTGGCAGTGCTAAGGCATGTTCTGGTCTGTTTATCCTGAATGAGAATGAAGAACCTGGGAAAAGCAGGTTACATTTTGCCTCTAATGTTAGTAACTGCAAGATGAATGATGTAATGATGTGGCACTATAGGTTAGGCCACCCTAGTTTTGCTTACTTAAAAACTTTGTTTTCTGAGAAATTCAAAGACTGTAATGTTAATTCTCTGAAGTGTGAGATATGTCAGTTTGCTAAAATAACCAAATCTGTGTATGCTAAACTACCTTACTTGCAATCTAATCCTTTCTCTCTAATCCATAGTGATGTCTGGGCCCCCTCAAGGGTTAAACATGTAATTGGTAGTAGATGGTTGTAACTTTCATTGATGACCACTCTAGAGTAACATGGCTGTTTTTAATGAAAGATAAGTCAGAAGTAGGAACTATATTTCAAACTTTTTATAACATGATCTCCACTCAGTTTAACACAAAAATAAAAGTGCTGAAAACTGATAATGCAAAAGAGTATTTTGAAACAAACTTATGTACATTCCTGAGAGATAAAGGCATAGTCCATATCAGCAGTTGTGTAGAAACACCTCAGCAAAATGGAATTGCTGAAAGGAAGAACAGACACCTACTTGAAATGGCTAGGTCCTTAATGTTCTCTGTGAATGTACCCAAGTACTTATGGGGTGAAGCCATCCTCACTGCTACCTACTTGATCAACAGACTGCCTAGCAGGGTCTTGAACTTTAAAACACCTCTGGAAACTCTTATGACTATTCATCCATGCTCACACATCACCACTGATCTCCCTCTTAAGATATTTGGTTGTACTGGTTTTGTCTATATTCATGCTCATCTTAGGAGTAAACTAGATCCAAAAGCACAAAAATGTATCTTTCTAGGCTATTCATCTAATCAAAAAGGTTACAAGTGTTACTCACCTGTCACAAAAAGATTTTACAACTCTATGGATGTTAAATTTTTTGAAGATACACCATACTATAATAGTCAGAATGAAACTTTTTCTATGAGTGCTGATGATTGGATATGTTTGATGTTCCTGTTTCCTGTTTTCCATCTCCACTAACCCCTGTGGCAAAGAAGAGCAGAAAAATCGTGAGAGCCACAATAATCAAGATAGCCTCACCTGCCGACCTCAATCTACGACATTCACTGCTGACCCTCGATCTCTGCGACCATTAGTCTGCTGATCCTCCAAATACTACAAGCCTGCTGGATAAACTTCCCATCAGCAAGGTCTACCACAGACAGAGGTTCAAAGCCCTACCACAAGATAATGTTGATCCTACAGGTATTGTACCTCAGCAGACAAGTATTACACCTCAACAGACATGTAATATCTCTCCTCCTAATGATGATGATAGGCCTATTGCAGTAAGAAAAGGTAAAAGACTTTGCACTAAGCACCCTATTTACACTTTTTTGTCTTATAACAAGCTGTCACCTACATTTTGCTTATTTACTCAAAATCTGGATAAAGAGTTCATTCCTAACAATGTGCATGAAGCCCTTAAAGATCCTAATTGGAAAAATGCCATTAAGACAGAAATGTCTGCTCTCCTAAATAACCACACTTGGGATCTAGCCACCCTTCCTCCAGGGAAAAGACCTGTTAGTTGTAAATGGTTGTTTACTATAAAATATAATGCAGATGGGAGCTTAAACCGGCACAAAGCTAGACTTGTAGCTAGAGGCTTTACTCAAACTTATGGTTTAGATTACAAGGAAACCTTTGCTCCTGTAGCCAAACTTAACTCTATCAGAATCCTATTATCTCTAGCTGTTCATCTTGAATGGCCTCTATATCAACTTGACATAAAGAACGCCTTTCTCAATGGAGACCTAGAAGAAGAAGTCTTTATGTCTATCCCACCTGGTTTTGAGAACTCCACTAATATTGGGAAAGTGTGCAGGCTAAGAAAGTCCCTTTATGGTTTAAAACAATCACCTAGGGCTTGGTTTGGCAGACTTGCAACAACAGTCAAAAGTTCTGGTTACAAACAATGCAATTCTGATCATACTATGTTTATTAAAACTACTAATGATAAAAGGTCCATACTCATTGTGTATGTGGATGACATTATACTAACAGGTGAAGACCATATTGAGATCCAGAAGCTCAAGGACCTACTTGCAATGACCTTTGAAGTTAAAGATCTGGGACAACTCAAGTACTTCCTTGGTATGGCAGTTGCCCGCACCAGTCAAGGAATCTCTGTCTCACAAAGAAAGTATACACTTGATCTCTTCAAAGAAACAGGGATGCTAGGATGCAAGCCTGCCATCTCTCCTGTTGATCCCAGTTTGAAGCTCATACATGGCATTGAACCTGTTCACAAAGATCGGTACCAAAGGCCGGTGGGGAAGCTCATTTATCTCTCTCATACCAGGCCAGATATATCCTATGTCGTAAGCCTTGTTAGTCAGTTTATGTACCAACCAACTCATGAACATTGGGAAGCTGTGTACAGGATCTTAAGGTATCTCAAGATGACCCCTGGACAAGGCTTACACTTCAGCAAATCCAACAATAGAGTAGTCAATGTTTACACTGATGCAGATTGGGCAGGATGCCCTATTGATAGAAGATCTACAACTGGCTATTGCTCCTCCATTTGGGGTAATCTTGTTACATGGAGAAGCAAGAAGCAACCTACTGTCTCTAGAAGTAGTGCAGAGGCAGAACTTAGGGCCCTTGTACTTGGTGTATATGAAGGTTTGTGGCTTAGAAGAGTCCTCACTGAACTCAGGATTCAAATGCCTAACCCCATCACTCTCTACTGTGACAACAACTCTGCACTATGCATGGCTAAGAATCCTATCCACCATGACAAGACTAAGCATGTGGATATTGACAGGCACTTCATCAAAGAGAAGATTGACGACAAGACCATTTCTCTACAACATGTGTCCTCCCAGAATCAGAATGCAGACATCCTTACCAAGGCTATTCCTCCTCACTCCTTCAGACAACTTTGTACCAAGCTAGGTTGTATCAACATCTACAATCTAGCTTAAGGGGGGTGTAGAAATTATATCATCATAATGTAACAACATATTAATGGGATATCTTATTCCCTTAATATGTTTAGTTGTCATCTCATTTAATATTCTAGCCGTTAAATCATTTATGTTTTATACGGCTGAACTAGTGGCAGATACACGAGATTTAATGCCGGTGTCCTTGAATCAACTGCATAGTTATTACACATCCAAACCCCAAGACTCCCCAAGCATACTTGTATCCTATTTAAATCTCATATTCAACTCAGAATAATATAGAAGAGTTATTTTTCTCCTTTTCCGCTGTGTCTCAAACTCTTCAATAACTAAAAACTTTCAGTGAGAAATCTGAGTTAAATCAGAATCTCCTCCCTTCTTTGTAGCAACTGGTGGTTTTTAACCAGTTACCTTGGTCGAAAGTGGTGTAATATGCCTCATATCCTACATTATTTATTTTGGAAGTTCCTGGAAAGGAATTAGAAAGAGTAGAACTAGAATATCGTTGTAAACTGCAACATGAGCCATATGATCAGAAAACAATGATCCCTAGTATTGGCGTTTGGTTTACTGGTATGGATGTATAGTGGTGTAGGATAGTAGACATTGCAAGTGTATCACCTGTATTTACCAGTTTGCTTCCCCATCACTGAAATATAACATCTTCAAAAAAAGGTTTTTAGCCATTGTGCGTTAACTTTTACTGCTAAGACAAGGATTTCCTTCATTTCTCCTAACTAATTATTTCTTTTTAAATTAAAATCTTTATTACTTTTCATTTATTTCCACCTAATTATTGGGATAACTTGTTCTGCTTTTGATTTCCCTGTATACTTTTGATATTTTTTTGCTTTGTCATGTCCCATTCCCTTTTTCTTTTCCTTCAGAGCTCATCTGTGTTATTCATTAGTGTCCTTAGTTTTTTTTGTCTTGTTCTCTCTTTCTGATTCTTCTATGTCTATATTTGTTTTCTGCACGGGTGTCCTCATTTATGCGTCCTTTTCCTTTGTTTGTCCTCACTCCACTCTAGTTGTTTATAATAGAGAAATGACATATTATATATGAAACTATCTTTCTTATATTCAAGCTGATATTGCTCGTGTTGGAATTTGGAGATTTGCCGCGTTGAAGACATTAGCGTCAGTGGTGTAATTAGAGGGAGCATTATCCATATCCACCGAGCAAGAACTGTCATTGTGGACACTGATGGAATAATAACTGCCTCGGAATTAGGTGACGCTCTTGACATATTTTCTGCAGTTTCTTCTGATGCAACCATTTTCTCAATCATCTCTTTTGTCATTTTAGTCCTATATTTCTCCATGGGCTTTCAGTCCTTAACTGTGGTTTGCTACTGTTGCACTTTTTAGGATGTAGCAATGGTGTGGGTCGGGGAAACTATTCCATGGGAGCTGGAGGTGGTGCTGGGCATGGGGGAAAAGGGGGTTCTGGTTTTTTCAATGGGCTGGTTCGTGAGGGCGGTCGGAAGTATGGGAGTGCTGATCTTCCTTGTGAGCTGGGAAGTGGGTCTGAAAGTCCTAATTCATCTGTTGGCCGTATTATTGGAGGCGGAATTATTGGTATGTCTTTCGTGGTGGAGTGCTATTTTATATTCAAGTTTTTTTTTTTTTGATGAAGTATATTTAAGATTTTAGATAGACACTTTTCACATTTTAACTGTTCTTGTTTGGTGCACTGAAGATAATATGCAATCAGTGCAGACATTTTATGATGTTAACTTCATCAGTCTTAAAGGTTATATTAAAAAAATCTCCGTTACAATATACAAAAACTGGCTATTAAGGAAATAGAAACCTTGAAACCTATCCGAATACCAATGAAGCGTTTATTGCTTTTTTCTATTTCTTACCCCTAATTTATTATAAATTCAACAACTTTTTATTACTTTACGACTATTGCATAATTGCAATATTGATAGTCAAAGGGTATTTTGGACTTTTGCCATTAAATTTTATGACATTCTTCCACTTTCTTAAACTTTGCGAAAACTCTAAAAGGCCTTACAATTTGGGACGGAGGGAGTATATTTTACTTTTTATATGAACATGTCAACTTTCTATGCGTCTACATGATTGAAATTGGTATTATTGATAACTTCATCAAGATCATTCCCTCTCTGCCAGCTTCACCTCAGCAGGCAAGTGGTCATTGTAGTTTCATTCAGTTAAAGTGAAATGTAATTAGGTGGAGGTACCAAACTCAATTGATGAAGGTGTTAGACCTTTTTGAGATGATTTTATGTACAATCTGTGCATCTACATGATCTGAATAGTTTAATTTTTGAGTGAAAAGTTGCTCGTTGATGCTTAGCATCTCAAAAATTTGTATTTTGTCCCCTTTCAATTGGCATTGCACACGAATCAAAATGCTAAGTGATATCAGAATTCATTTTATTCCATTTACGTTGCCTAGTCAAGGTTATAACTGATATGTTCAAGATAATGCATAAAACACATTTTATTATCTTTCTTCAAAAAAGAAATTATACAAAGATGATTCTTAAATGGGGTTAGAGTGTAGAGTATAAATTGGGTTGTCAAAGATGTTCTGATTCATTCCCTTAGGTGGTTTTAGAACAGAATACATTAATATCTGATTTTTTGCATGTTCTGTTATGCCAGTCATGGGATCCATGCAGTGGCCACTCCTAAAGCTTAATATCAGCGGATCTGTGAGATGTGATGGCCAAAGCTGTGAGAAAGGAGCTATTGTAGACAGTAATGGCTCTGGCATTGATGGACTTGGTGGCGGTTCTGGTGGAACAGTTCTTCTTTTTCTTCAATCATTTGTCCTTTCTGAAAGCTCCAGTTTATCTGTCATGGGAGGCTATGGTGGCCCTCTTGGTGGAGGTGGTGGTGGAGGTGGAAGAGTGCATTTTCATTGGTCAATGGTAGCTGTTGGAGATGAATATGTTCCCCTCGCTCTGGTAAATGGCGTCATCAGCAACAGGTATGGTTAAGTACCATTCTTTGCCATGCAAAACATGATGAAAGTGTACTCGGCTTTTTGAAAGTTGGATATTCCGCAAAATCATCAATGTCACATCATTTTCATGTCAACATTTTAGGATGACTGCCAATTTCCATTTCCAGATGTTGCTTATGTCATACCTATTCATCCCTCCGGAAAAGCCCGTAGTGATAGGTAGTACCCAACATCAAAAGACGGGTCATTACATCCTGCATGGTTGGAAATAGTCAATTTGTATGCCCATTAATGCTAAATGGCTGTCATTGCCTTCTAGTATTTTATCCAGGTTCCTAGGTAACTAAAGTTTATATAGTTAACTTGCCTTTCCTTCACCTTCTTTACCTCCTGCATGAATCTGAAAGTATTGCATTTTTCATTTTTGCTGATTATTTGGTGTGCAGTTCTATATCCACTTGCTTTACTGCAACCTAGCTCATTACCATTTTAGAAACATAGACGAGCTCAAGAACAGATAACAGAGCTGAACCTGCATCTCTCAGCTATGTATGCATATCAGGGCATCATATTTATATTTCATGTATCTACTAATTTTGCTGCTTTATTGTATGCTATTTTAGACAAGTATTGTATGCCGTTTTAAGAACGTAGCTTTCCCTTTTCTCATCAAACCGCCAAACAATATCATTTTCCTCTCAATTCCCTTCCAGCCCTTTGTTAGCTCTTGTGTATTTTCTCATCAGTCATCTTGTATTCCATCTGTCAAGGTTCATTTTTTTTTTCTTCCCAGAGACATTTCCGCCCTAACCTAAACTAATGATAGAAACCCTTCCATAGTGATATCCATTGTAGTCCTCACTTGAGGACTTGTCCGTTGTATATAGAGGTTCCCTAGTCTAGGTGCTTTTGCAACACGTGGTGTGTAAACAATTCGCAAGCACACATCTTTCTGTATCATTTCTATATGCCTTAGTAGATATGAGGATTCTCAACCTTTTTCCATTTTGGCCGTTGTAGCAAGTCAGTGAGGAAGAGGTTGGGAAAAGGCTAGCTTGTAATGCTTTGGCATATACTTTTGCTTTGCGTATAGATTATGTTGAAGTGCTTAAAATGTTAATTATCTACCTCCCCATCAACTTAAGCTTTTGGGAGAGATAATTATTCAACATGGTATCAGAGCAAGAGGCCAAGGGTTTAAACCCTTCTGTCAACATTGCCATCCCATTTATATTGTGCTAGTATTGGTCTTCTTTGTTTGCCTTATTGTGGCCTTTATATGTCTTTGTGTGCCATGTTGGCCTAGGCTTTTATAGGCCCACACGTGAGGGGGCGTTAAGTGTTTAAAATGTTAATTATCTACCCCCATCAGCTTAAGTTTTTGGGAGAGATGGTAATTCAACAAATGAAATTCCAGTAGTTAAAATAATTTCATTTTCACTTTAGCCTTTTGGGAGTTGCCAATGTTTGGATGTGCTGCTCTTATCTTGGTAAAGAAGAGGCTTGCTAAAAGATGATTTACAGACTGCTCGTTAACTGTTAAAAGTAGTCTTGCATTGGCTCTGGACAATGAATACTACCGGTTCTTCTGTTGAATAAATGGACGTAACTTATAATCATGGTAAACAACTGATTATCCACTGATACAGTCTGGATACAAAATTTATTTTTGGATTTTTCTTACCAACCGGGCATAAGTTTGATCCAAATTTATAGACTATACATCATGCTATTTTGTTTAGCTGTTTGTCGTGTATACAAGTGGAATAACTTAAAGATTCTTTAAGTGTATTGATGTTTACAAGTTCCAACAGGGGTGGTACTGGGAATGGAGGGGGCCTTCGAGGGGAGGAAGGCTCTGTTACTGGGAAGAGCTGTCCTAAAGGTCTGTATGGTACTTTTTGTAAGGTATGTCTGTTGTTCTTTCTCTCCATATGATGTTACACATGATTTTAGTTTATATTTGTTTATGCAAATATCGTAACATGATCAAAATACTGGACACCAAGGTTCCATATGGTTGAACCCACCTAGTGGGAAAAGACTTGAGTTTTATTAGTATTTTGAAAATTTTCTTGGACGAGTCATCTTTATCGTAGAGAGAAATGTCTTGGGTTCCGTTAATGAAAATTTCACTCTCAATATGCTTATATCTAACATTTCAAATATAATATTAGGGCCATCTATATCATTCCCCTTCTTAACCCTAGCTCCATCCAACAGAGGCACAGCTGCTGCCAAAGCAGCAATCGTGCTTTTCGTTTACATACTTATTTATCTTCAAGGAAAATAATGTCAAATGTTTTATGTTCATCAGATCCAGACAAGAGCCATATATGTGGCCTACACTAAAGAGAAGGATGTATAATTCTTGTATCAGTAAAATTTGTTGTTTTCAACGCACCCGCCCCCCCCCCTCCCCCCCCCCCGAAGTTTGTGGATATAATCAACAAGTATGGGCATAGCTACAGCCTACACATCAAACCGGTGTATGAGTGGTTGTCTCTCCTCAATGCACTTATTGTGGAGTGTTGGGTAATCTGACATGCCTAATCAACCTCACTTCAATACTTAATAATTCAATGTTGACTTCTCGCGAAAACATTCAGGTCATCTTATACTTTTATCCATGTCTGCCAAACCATCTATCAGGAATCAAAAGATAAAACCAAATACTTCTTGACTTCTCTGACAGCATTTCAGTTGACCTGAATATAAGCTACTCAGCAAATAGCAGACACATTGTTAAAGTGTATAAGATATTTTCAACCTCCCCATCAGCTTAAGCTTTTGGGAGAGATGGTAGTTCGACATGGTATCAGAGGCACGGGTCATGGGATCGAACCCCGGTGTCAACATTATTTTCCCCATTTATATTTTGTAAGTGTTGGGGGAGATAGCCCACACTTGAGGGGGCGTGTTGAAGTCTTTAAGATTAAGATTGTGCAAGTGTTGGGAGAGATGACCCACATTTGAGGGGGCGTGTTAAAGTGTATAAAATATAAATTATCAACCTCCCTATCAGCTTAAGCTTTTGGGAGAGATGGTACACACATGGTCTTGTAGACTTCAGCTTCTACCATAAATACTGGGATTGACATATATTTAAATACCCTCCTAGACCTCTCCTGCCATATCACATAGGTCACCACCGGATACCAAGGAGCAACACTTGAAATATGTGGTCCTCCAACCAATGCAAAACTTGTCCCCAGGTACCAGAAGTTCCCTGGATGCTCAAAGCTTTCATCAAACTGCACCAAATTCTCCTGGAATAAGAGCCAGAATAATTAAGTGATCATGCCTTTACCAAACATAGGATGCATCTGTGCACCTGGATTAGCCCCTAAGAGCCTCTCATTGATTATTGATAATCAGGGGGAATAAATAAGATTACAACCAAGAGGAGATGGAAAGACTCAGACAGGCTGGTGTGTGAACAGCAGCCGAGGAGATGTTTTGGGGAACTAAAAACAGCTATAGGTTTATAGATAACACCAATTAATATTTAAACAAAACAGTGCCACAAATTAATTGGTTTATAGGTAACACCTGGAATACATAACAAAATATATTGCAACAGCCCCCAATTGAACAAACTACCTATCCATTGTTTCTTACCGGTGTGTGTTATACTTTGGAAGTTTCTTACCAATATTTACTTCAATGGTCCCGTACACAAGTTATTCCTTCTTTTCTGTCGCCCTTTGATCTGCATATGAGGGATGTTCAATGAAGATTGACTATTTCCTAAAGAGCTTCCTTTGAATAGTACTGCAACCCAAGTACCTGAAATGAATCCATATCTATCCATTAGACAATTCCTCTTTGATTGAAGTTGTCAGGTTGACATGATCTGAAGTAGACCCTTTTGCTGAATTATTGACGGGATATTGTTTAACAGCCATGGTTGTCAGTGTCATCTTTTTCTGTCGATGTCTGACTGAGATCTCACAACAACCGTCCAGTTTTAGAAGATGCATAGTTTGACCTCAACCATTACATGATTGTTGGGTTATTCCAACATCCTGTGTGAGACGGTATTTATTTTATCCTATATGCTAACGTTGAAGACTATTTGTTTTGATAGATTCGTCATTGTCAGTACTATATGAAAAGGCACTCTCTGTTTTTTGATTGCGTTTAAAGTTGTGGAACACGGATTAAAGCTTGTTGGGGATTGTTGATCAGGATTGTGTTGACATATATGTGAATTATACCGTTCATTTGTATATAAATTGTAGTCCTTTCTGTGGCTTAATGATGTTGGTTAGGTAGCGTGCTAAGCAGTAGTTAGCTTAGTAATGTAGCAGCCTGCATTAATAAACTAACTAGTAGAGTACTGTCTAGTTTCCCTTCAGCCCACTTTTACTGTGAATACAAATTAAGAAGAAAAGTTTTCTTCTCAAATCAAATATTATATTTTCTACAAATTGGGAGTTTACAAATTAAATAATGCATCGAGTGTAGTGGTTAGTTAGTGTAAGAAAGAGAAACAGGTAATGTAGGAAGAATGTGAAATTAACGGTGTATTGATTTCCTAAAGTGACAGATATGTTGAGACAAACTCATTTCCTAAAGTGAGAAATAAAAATAAATAAATAAAAACTGAGAGAGTATCATTTTGCTTAGATTGTGGAAGAATATCTTCTGTAGCTGCCGTAGGCGTGTTCATGACAACTCAAGTATCTGGGATTTACATTCTTGCTGAATCTTGGATTACAAATTATAATTGTTATTATCTGCATAATTATTTTATTTTCCAATGAAGACCAGAAAGTGTTATTCCACATGCGCAAGCGGTACATAGCAAAAAGGACATGCTATTATCATATGCATCGCCAAAGAAGTACTTCCATGAATCGTAGATTAGTTATCAGACAAATAAGTTTTTTGAGGCTAAAATGATGTAAAGTAGAAACCTTCAGCAATATATAGTATTGCATGATTTAGCTTTTGATTCCTCTCTTGTACGCTCACTTGAGCCTTCAGCTTCGACACTTGATTATTTCTTTTACATCATATCGTTTTTTTTTTTTCGAATTCTGAAGTGTGTTGAGTATTCAGGAATGCCCTCTTGGCACGTACAAAGAGGCTGAAGGATCTGATGAAGATCTATGCATACCTTGTCCCCTAAATCTCCTTCCAAGCCGTGCATTTTTCACTTATGTGCGAGGTAATGTGACGGTGTGCTTCAATTCCGACACAAGCATATTAACTTTTAATGTAATCGTAGGTAAGTTTTAGATCTGAATTGACCTTTGCACAATTCCTACAGGAGGTGCTACAAATGCACCTTGCCCATACAAATGCATATCTGAGAGATATCGATCTCCTAACTGTTATACGCCTTTTGAAGAGCTAATATACGCTTTTGGAGGTCCCTGGCCTTTCTCAATATTATTAGCTGGCCTTGTACTGCTTCTAGCTCTTCTTTTAAGCACTTTGAGAATCAAATTGATGGGACGGGAAGGTTCTTACCAGACTGTTAATTCAATTGGGCATCATGATCACCAACATTTTCCTTATCTTCTTTCATTGTCTGAGGTACGAAACACTGCCACTGGATTTCATTGCTTATATGCATTTGTAGTCTGCCTGAAGGGTGAGTCCTACTTACTGATGGATGTGTTTGTATCTAGGTACGGGGTTCGAGATCTGAAGAAACTCAAAGCCATGTTCACCGGATGTATTTTATGGGCCCGAATTCTTTTAGGGAACCATGGCATCTTCCATATTCCCCTCCAAATGCAATTATTGAGATCGTGTAAGGTTTCACATCTAATCGGTTATCTTTTGGAGTTGCATTATAGTTTATTAGTTTTATTTTATTTATTTGTGAATGAGACTAGAGTATCAATATCATAATAATTCCAATAAAAATATATATCATAATTGAAACACGGGGGTTCCTCAGAATATTACTACCTCTGTCCCAAGATATAAGGTTTTTTTTAGAGTTTTCACATGGTTTAAGAAAGTGGAAAAATGCAATAAGTTTTAAGGATAAAAGTCTATAATACCCTTTGACTATGGTTAATTGCATTAGCTTTAAAGTAATGAAAAGTTGTTGAATTGATAATAAATGAGGGGTGTTCTAAACGGCCTTATATTTTGGGACGGAGGTAGTACACCCGGCCACGCAAAATATCACCTGGTCTGTACAACTGCTCAATTATACCAGTTTTTGCTTGTCTTTTAGCTCTTCATAGCTAGCACATATTCTTATATCGTTCAAGATTTTCCTGCACTTCCTGAACAGCCTTCCGGTCTTTTTGAGCATACATTCTCAAATCCCTCTATTGCCATATACAATATTATATATTATTCTACTTTGTCTTTTCCATGAAATTTGTGGGATAGTAACGTGTTCAGTTATTTATGATTATGCAATGTTAAGACCTGAGAGACAGTGTTAGATTCTATCTTTGGTGGTTTTTTATTTATTATTTTTGTTGGTAAAAACTTCTTTCTACGAAAAAAAATCTAATTCTGTATTATGATACTTTATTGCTAATTTCCTATGTTTGATGAATAGATGATCTGTAGAATTCTTATATGTTTCCCTGTTACTTTTGAAGTTGCTATATTAACACTTGTTAGTGTATCTGTTATGATGTCCTATCTGTTTCTGGAGTCGCTGAAAGAAGTGGTTTGACTTTTAGGTATGAGGATGCTTTCAACAGATTTATTGATGAGATCAATTCTGTTGCGGCATATGAATGGTGGGAGGGGTCAGTGCATAGTATACTTTCATTGCTCGCATATCCTTGTGCCTGGTCTTGGAAACAATGGCGGAGGAGGATCAAATTACAGCGCCTCCAGGAATATGTCAAATCTGAGTATGATCACTCTTGTTTACAGTCGTGCAGATCTCGTGCTTTATACAAGGGAATGAAGGTGCTAAATTCCCAACTTCTAATGTATTTTCTTAACTTGCATAATATAGAATACAGATCAATGCAACATGTTCTTACTGTTGTACAAAGACTTAACTCATCATGATAGAGTGCTACTGAGACAAGTGATCCTCATAGTCACTCCCACCTAGTGCATATAAGGATTTCATTGTTGCTGTCGTTGTTTCTACGGCTGGTGCTCCTGTAGACAACTTGAAAAAAAAGGGTCTTACCTTTTTTTCGTAAGTGAAAGATTTCATTGATGATTCGGAAATTAAGCCCTTCCAAAGGATACAATGCAAGACAAAACAAACCAAAAAATTTTACATCAAGCCCCCAAAACCCTGAAGTCTAAACAAAAGAAAACAATAGTTTTCTGGCTGTTCCAACATTTAGCAATATCCTCCACATTGACATGCAAAAATTGTTGGCGTTGCAGATCCCAACTTTAAAAAATCTACTCCAAATTTTCACCTCTCAATCTTCGTACTTTTTTTTTGTGGGGGGGGGGGTGTGGCACCCAATGTTGCATCTTCATGGTTTGGGGACTTGTTTTCCTCCCCTACTTCTCTCCTTTTTATTACCCGACTCCTTCCTTTTGCCGCTGGTCATTCTTCCCATTGGCTCATCATACATAAGAAGGTCGTCTTCTTGTTCACTTGAATTAGCCACACTTGGGACATACTTCTTCTACACAAATTTGTATCTGTACATAGATTTATAGGTGAAGCTTGTATACCTAAAGGATTAAGTATCAATGGCTAATTCGGGAAATAAAGTCCAAGGGCTAGTTCAGCTTACCTGACAACATTGCTAATGGTACAATGAAATAATCACACAAATAATGTCTTTCAACAAACATCAACTCTTTATATTAACAAAGTTAACTCAGCAATTCTTTAGTCAGTTTTTTTTAAGAGTTCTAGGAGGCTTTGTAGCAAGGTTTGCAATCTGATCCTTTTAGTGAAAACTTGATGGTTGAGGAAAAGGGATGATAAACAAAAAGGTGTATTAGCATAAAAATAAAGGTACAATAATTAAACTACATGTAATTAAGTAAATAAAGAGGGATTGGATCTAGCTTAGTGGTAAAGGCCTTTGCACTTGTGAGAAACTACATATTTCAATCATGTTTTTCCCGTCTTTATTATATTGCTTGCTTTGTTTTTGTATTATTAAGTAATACCTATGACGGTATATGGAATTGAAGCACACGTCTGTTTTTCCGCTGATGATAAAATGTTTTTGTGTGCAGGTTGGAGCGACGCCTGATTTGGTGGTTGCTTATATAGATTTCTTCCTTGGTGGTGATGAGAAGCGAATGGATATCGTAGCAAGTATTCAGAAGAGATTTCCCATGTGCGTTATTTTTGGTGGGGATGGAAATTACATGTCACCTTATAGTCTTCACAGCGACACATTATTAACAAATCTTCTTGCCCAGGTGATCTGATTTAACATTTGATTTTATTTGCACCTTTCTTTCTTGAGCACCTGTCTGACAATTTGCGTCCGTCTTTGCTTGCAGCATGTGCCTACAACCGTTTGGGATCGACTGGTGGCTGGCTTGAATGCCCAGCTCAGAAATGTACGTCCTGGATCTATCCGTTCTGCCCTGATCCCTGTTATTAGTTGGATCAGAAGCCATGCAAACCCCCAGCTCGAGTTTCATGGTGCCAAAATCGAACTAGGATGGTTCCAGGCCACATCAAGTGGATACTACCAATTGGGTATTTGGGTGGTTGTCGGTGACTATTCTGTACATGATTTCCACCAATTTGACTTGTTAGAGACTGATGATTACTCAAGGTAATTTTGATTTATGTTTGCATAGAAGACAGTAATTTCAGGTTTCCCTCTGACCCTTTGGTGATACACCTTGTTTTTGGAGAGTGTGTCACTATGCAAAATTGTCGTTAAGCTCTTTCTTTTTCAATCAGTAAAGACCATTCTACCAATTTCTATTCATTCTGCTATTTTATTTTGCCCTATACTTTTATGAATTTGGTGTTTACATTTTACACGCCCTCTCTATATTTCTATCTTTGATTATGTCATCATACCTCGATCTTGACCATTGAAAAAAGTTGTGGCGGTCTTGGCAAAACAACTTTGTTCTATATTGGTGGCATGCATACTCAGTTATTTTGCTAATAATCATAAAGGCTGCATGATATCTTTACAGAAAAGTTGCAAGAATTGCACAGAAGAGCCTTAAACAACCCCAGCCAAGTCATCCATATCTAAGTCATGCATTAACTCGCAAACGAATAGCCGGTGGAATCAATGGTGGGCTTATAAATGATGCTACTCTCAAGTCATTGGATTTCAAAAGGAACTATTACCTGTGGCCTCTTTCTCTTTTGTTGCACAACACCTGGCCTGTAGGGCGAGAGGTACCGTACCTGCAATTTCCATAACAACTGCATAACTAGAATATGATCTGGCATCTGATACTTGATTTCTCGTTATGTTTCAGGACACGATACAGTTTTTTATATCAATACTGCTCTTGGCAGACCTTTCCGTCACTCTGCTTATGTTGCTTCTGTACTTCTGGATATCACTGGGAGCTTTTCTTAGCATATTGCTTATCCTCCCACTGTCCTTGCTTTCTCCTTTTCCAGCAGGCGTTAATGCCTTGTTCAGTAAAGGCGCCAGAAGAGCTTCACTTGCGCGTATCTATGCATTGTGGAACGCTACCTCTTGTTCAAACATTGTAAGTCATGCATATTGGCACTGCTTCTGTTGTTCGATTGCACATAAACGTTAGTTTGGTCTGCTTACGGTTTAGAGACGCAGTTTCATGAAAAAAACTGAATATTGTTAATATATCCTACAGTCATACTACCTTTTAACAAAGTAAATTTTCTTCTATATTTAGAACGGTGCGTGTCTTTCAAAGGTTTTTACTAAGAACCTATAATGTGGATATGAATTACTCCCTCTGTCCCATATTATAAGTCTTTTTAGCTTTGACACACATTTTAAGAAAGCTAATAAACGATCCATCTTGTAGTATTCTAGGACAAAAATACCCTTTCATATTTAAATTAGTTTTATACTCCCTCCGTCCCTAAAAGAGTGTCACTTTTTTACTTATCAAACATATTCAGAAACATAGTACATGTATTGTCTTTTGTTATTGTATGAACATATATACCCCTCATTCAATGCTTTTTTTTAGAATGTGCAAGGACTATGTGTAGTAAATGAGGTAGATGATTAAGGATATATTTGAAGAAAGAGTAATAAATGATGTGTTGGTATTCTAAAAGGACACATATTTTGGGACAATTTTTTTTCCTTTTAAAAAAAGTGACACTTATCAAGGGACAGAGGGAGTACCCTTAGAATACCAAAGGCAGCATATTGATGAGTTGATTCGGGGTAGATAATAGGTATAAAATAGGAAAAAATGCAGTAAATAATGGCATTGATTTCTGAGGACTTACATAATGGGACACTATAAAAAAAAGGCTAAAAGGACTTGTATTACGGGATAAAGAGAGTACATGGATTTGCTCTGTCAACCTCATCATAAACCAACTCAAGAATGTTAGCTTGAAGGACTTTAGAGGAACCAAGGTCGATTTTCCATATCTATATATGCTTCAACTATATATAATTGTAACCCGGTTTCGTTTTATGCAGGGTGTTGCTTTTATCTGTGGGATTGTTCATTTTTTAGTTTCTTATTTGAAGGCTCGTCATGATATTGCTTGGAACACAAGAAGGTAAGGCCATTGATATCTTTTTCTTGACAAAATAATTAGCGTTATGTATAGCATTACTATTCAGGATCCGACCTGTTCGAATAAATATAGAAATATGGTTCACTGCATCTCTTATATTTGGGCTGTGAGTTATAGCTATGAATTTTTTGATATATCAGGGAGGACGACAAATGGTGGCTCTTGCCAACTATACTGCTGCTAATCAAGACGGTTCAGGGTCGATTTGTAAATTGGCACGTTGCGAATCTTGAGATACAGGATTTTTCTCTCTTCAGCTCAAACCCGGATACTTTTTGGGCTTATGAAGCTCTTTCTTGACATGTAATAGTTCGCCCCGGTCTAGAAATGTGGTAGGATGCATGCAGTGTCACAATATAATCTGTAAAGCTTCATGTTATCTGTGCAGGTGGTTTATCGTTGCTTGTATGTATAGCTATAATTTAGATATAATAATACAATATGTTTGTGAAAATGTGAGGAGAGAGAGAGAGAGAGAGAGATGCAGCTGCAGCGGAAGTATAGATTATATGTAGTCATTAGTATAGTAGAGTCTCTCTATTTAGCTCCCCAAGTAAAGTAAAACGATTATTATAGTAAAATTGCAGTTTTACTTTTGGCTCCTTGGTTCTCACTGTTTATTTATTTATACTCATTGCTAGAAAAAGTGTTTTTTTCTTTTCTTTTTTTTTTAATTAATTTTGACATTAATGTTACTTATTCTTTTACATGTGTCTACGGTGTAAAACAAAGGTAAATATGAAACTGCAATAATAAATAAATAAAAGGGAGATTGAGGCAAAATGACAGAAAAGATTATAAAATGAATAACTAAGACAAATTCTTTTTTTTAGTTGCAAAAAGGACAAACAATTTCAGACGGACAAAACTAACCCTTTAAAAGGGACGTGCGCCTATAAGGTTTGCTTCAGGTTTGTTTTTTTGTTTTTTTTTCAAACATCCGTAACTTTTGATTTATAACTCCGATCATCGAAATTTTTTCACCCAAATTCATTTTTTTTTTTTTTTTTTTAATTTGAATCAAATACGATACTGCCGAGGTAAATTTTGAAAGCCAAAAAATATTTGCGATTAACCTGGCGCGTTTTCTTATAAACGACCGTAACTTTTGATTTAGAACACCGATCATCAAAATTATTTCACCAAAGTTCATATTTTTTTTTTTTATCTTCATTTTGATACCTCATTTGATACCTTTTCGACGTAGTATTTGAAAGCCGAATTTCATCGTAGCATTTACGCTAACACATGAGTATCGATGTCGATGAAACATGTCATCGACTCATTTAAGGCTTAATTCAGTGACTACTTTAAGCATTACACATATATATCCTACTCATATAAGGCTTAATTCAATGGATAAGGAGGGAATATAATACCCTAAAAAAGAAATAGAAGAAAGAAGAATTTATAGATTGAGATAGAGCAACTCAAGAGAGTGAAAGGATAGGTGCCAATGAAATGAGTCAATTGAGAGACATAATGAATTTTGATGACTAGAAAGAATTAAGAAAATAGGTGTAGAGAGATCGGAAGGCGGAGATACTAGAAAGAAAGGAGAGAAAAAGAAATAGTTTGGGGGACTATCACTAAGTAAGTGATTGAATTGTCCATTTTTGTTTTTAAGAGAGAAAGGAAAAGACAGAACCACGTATTGTTGGGGTTTGAAAGATAAATAATGTCAAGAATTGAAAGATTTTTTTATTAGCAGTAGACATTATATAAGATTTTTGCTCCTGATACAATAGATAGCAACAAAAACATTAGCCCACAATCATGGTACTGTGGTAACCATGATACAATTACATTATTGGGATGAAGATCATAGGCATTTCTTGCTGCTCTAACGTTGTGTCTTTGCACCAAAGATTACAAAAAGCGGCTTAGGAATCCTGGCACACCTAAAAGCAATAATTTGTGAAATTAATGCTCAGTTCATCAATGGTAGAAATAGTAACATTGCAAAACGACATAACCAAATTTAGGAACTCTTAATACTATTATTATTTTTGTTCAAAGTGAAATGAAATAGAAACTCAACGCTCATATCATCTGGCTCATATAAGACTCATATAAGACACACAATATCACTAACAGTATCATATAAGGCACACAGTATCGGTATCAGTATCAGTATCAATAAACAGTATCAGGCTCATTTAAGGCTTAATTCAAGTGACTACTTCAAGACACACATATCTGGCTCATATAAGGCTCATTCCAGAGGATCAGGATATATTCAAAGCTTCAACCATCCAGATAATAAAAGGCTCTTACAGCAGCACTTTAAAGTTAAAAGTCTCAAACAAGGGTTCAAAGAAGAATGGAGGTAGCGATATATCTGAAGGTGTTCAAATGCAGATTAGGTGAAGTAATTCAGCTAAAGATCAAATGCAAAGCAGCAGGTTTTATGCACAAAAAGGTTCAGCACTTAGAGATGTGATAAATCACAAAATCAGCCAATAAAACACAGAAAATAGAGTAGGTTATGTGCATTATAAATTCAGCAAAATATTAAGTGCAGTACAATATGATATTAGGGAGTGCAAGGCAGCTTGACAAGATGATCAATTTCAAACAGCCAAGCACAAAGATACTGATTAATCGAATTTCAAATTTGTACTCAATATCATATCCGGCTCATATAAGGCTCATATAAGGCATACAATATCACTAACAATGATCATATAAGGCACACAAGATGTCGATCGATGTCGATGCAAATGATCGTCGCTCATATAAGGCTTAATTCAAGTGACTACTTCAAGGCACACATATATGGCTCATATAAGGCTTAATTCAAGGGACAAAAACATTATAATCATGGATGATGATGATGATGATGATGATGATGGTTTTTTTTGCTGATTTTCTTTTCCATTATGTTTTCTTTTTTCTTCAGGGATTTTTTTTTTCTTTCTTTTTCTTGTCATGGCAAGTAGCAAGTTCATTTTGTCTGTCCATAAAGTTAACACTATACCAATAACCACATACTCTACTGTTTGAAAAAATGAACATTATGATTTAATGCTGAACAAGAAAAAGAAACAGATCCAGATAAAACCACGACATCAACGAATGACTCAAACATCAGCTAAGAGCTCAAAAACAGCACAAGTACAATCAACAAATGCAAACACAACCAGTGCAATTCTCACTAATCCTACATTGCCAAAAACCTCTGATCACGACTGTAAATGATGCTTACATATAAAAGGGAAAACAGAAACACTTCCTTGCGAGATGCTTATCTTTTTCAGCTATGACGTTTGCCTTAGCTCTTGGTTTATTACATAGTTCTGCCAAGCCTTCAATCTGAGGCAACCAAAAGTTCCAAAGTTATAAATAAGCATCTTTATTTATATTGTTCAGAAACCAATAGAAAGATGACCATATTCCCTTTCACAAAACACACGTCTCCATTTCAAGGAAAAAAGTAAAACAACAGCAAACACATGGACTAAGTTATCAAAGTATTTCCACATACAACTCCCCTTTTGACTTTCTTAGGTAAGTCAAATGACCAAATATGCATACTGTTAATAATTTTATATGACCTGGACAATAGGGAATCAAATAATAGTAACATAATTTACTTCAAATGTAAAACAAATATTAAAAGGGTCTGTACATTCTAAAACAATTAGAGAAGCAGCTTGAGCAGCCCATAAGTAGAGATTCCGGATATGCTAAGTCGTAATACATGATTCATTGTGTTTAGCAGATTCATTGGATCGCCGGAGATAGCGGCTTAGCAGATCGTTCGTTGAAGATTGGACCTGCAATAGCAATGTCATACTACCTCTATTCCAGCTATGATTTTGAGGAGGGAGAAGGAGGAAGAAGAAACAGCGTGTTTGAAGATAAGGGTATATTTGTCCGGTGGAATTTATTTGTCCTTAATGCAACTAAAAAATTGAAGTTGGATTAACACTTGAATACTTGATCAAGGGGGAAAAAAAAAAAAAGGACTATAAACTAATTTTTCCTAAATAAAACAGGAGAATCTCTAATTCCTGCATTACATGTGTCACATAAAATACAGATCTTCTATTCTTGATTTGAAATCTTCTATTGAAATTAAGCTTTTTGCATTACATCTATTTTTACAAAAATACATAATTTTCATTCAAATAAATCTTTGTAAAAAATTATGATGATAGAAAAGTGATGCAAATCTTTAAAATAGATAATAGTATAGAAGGAACTTATAGAGCAAGTGTCAACAGGAACTTGTGCATTAAGGGGGTTCATTTTCTGTTATGGGGTTCTATTGACACACCATTTTTTACTACTGGCACCATATGATTTTTGATGAACGGAACGTCAATGACAATGACGTTGGTGTTCAACAACGAAAGTCAATACACCAACTTTTGTGTTATAAAAGTGTAATAACTTAGAAACGTCAGTCACTAACTTTCCACTGGCGTGGGTGTTTCACTAGCAACGCCACTGACATTTTTTTGATCAGAAAAAATAATCAAAAATGGATGTCAATAGTAAAAAATGATGTGGCAAATTGGCAATAGAACCCATATTCTCTTTTTGTAGTATAAATATTTGTATCTGAAAAAGATGAGTTGAAGTGAATACACATGGTTATTCATTCTTGTCTTCATTCTTGTATTACTTACATATCAATAGCTTTAGTTTCTTTCTATTCATTTATAACACAGGAATAATAATTTGTTCATCCAAAAAATGTTCCATTTGTTCCCCCCCACCCAACAACTCCCACCCTGGAAACCTTTACTTGAAACCTTTTATCTCCACTGTCCAAAAACATCACTTGTGATTTGTACAAATATGACGTGGGTGATAGATATATATGGAAAACAAAAAGGAAGCTGTAGTATGTATGTATGTATGTATGTATGTATGACAAATCGTTTTTTACACAGCCAATGATAAATACATACAACAACATATATGGTATTACATTATATATTTTATGTTTCAGCACTCCCAAACCTCGTAATATGGGGTTCAGAAGCCTCCAGTAAGTAGTGTAACCTTCCCACAGCCTGTGTACGAGAAAGCAGCACGAAGATAGAAAGGGCAAAGTAAACGTATTGAGCTGATGATGATCAATCAATCAATCAGTAGGGGCCATTTGTTATGCAATTTTGTTTTTAGATACTGTCATGTCATAATTTAGAATGCTGTCTCCAAGGGCAACCACCGTCAAATGCCTGTTCTAGCACATCTTCCATTCGCTTAGCAAGTAATATCTGCGTGTTACATGAAAGCAAAATAACAAGACGAAACAATGATCTATAACATATGACAAAATAGCACGCCTGAAGAATTTTTTGATCACAAGAATTGCGTAATACAAGTATAATAAAGTTCATCTTCTCGATTGTAGTTAAGATAGATTTTATCTTTCCTTAGCTACAATCAAGCACCGTCACCGTGATGAAAGAAAATTTACCTCTAAGCTGGAAAGGACTGTAGATGGTACTTCCACTAGGTCCTTCAAGTTTCTTTCTGGTAGAATAACTCTCTTGATACCATAGCGATGGGCAGCCAAAACCTATATATTATAAATTTGGGTATAAGATATTTGCCTATTTTTGCAATCCTCAATAGCAAGGCGTAAACCTAAATACATCTTCAGGCCAACAAATTTCAAACAGTCTACATCAAAATTTGTCCTTTTTTCGTATTACCTTCCTACTATTCTTTCAACAATAATTGTTTTACGGTACCAAGCTACATACCTCTTTCCTGGAAATTTAGTAATATAAGAAAATGAAATATATCATCACCGGTTTCTAGTATTTTCCCTTTTGCCTTTGATTTTCTTTTCTTTTTTTGGTTGTGTGTGTGAGTAATAGCAAGAGGAGATCCTTACTGGAGTTAAAGCTATTGATATGTGATATGAGGCCACATAATAAAAGGGACAGCCGCGTCCAGGAAGGACCGAGCCATTTAACCTCAAACTTACCTTATATTTTTCATACTATGATAGTTCTACTACTTAAATTCAAGACCACTAGTCACACACAACAGATTTTAACGCTACGCCAAGGCTCACCTCCATATGAGGTCACTTCATAAAGTCGTAAAAATCGTTTATAATTCCAGTAAAGTTGCATTAAGTGGATCTAAAGAGGCCCAATCCTTTCCAGAGCTTGCACATGAAAGATGTTTAAGTGCAAGGGCTTACCCTATTCTATTGTAGATATAAAGATATTACTGAGTAAGCGTAGAATCCATACCTTATCTTTGATACCACCAACAGGCAAAACAAGACCCCTCAGAGTCATCTCCCCGGTCATAGCGGTATCTGCTCTTACTCTTCTGTGGCTGAACAGTGAAACTAGAGATGTCACGAGTGTAACACCAGCAGAAGGACCATCCTTAGGTACTGCCCCAGCAGGAAAATGAATATGAATATCCTTGCCTTCTAGCAGATTAGTCTCTTCCGCAGCAACTAAATTAAGTTCTGTTGCCCTTGCTCTTACCTACATCCATTTTGGAGTTCCAAATTATCGTCCTTCACTTGAAAATTATATAAAACAGTGACGAGAGCCCTCAGCAAGTCCAATGCATAATTTGACAAATAATGGCACTTGAGAAACATCTCATGGGAAGTCCAAAATTAAATTGCAGTAATAGCAATTGTCGACAATTGCAACAAGGCAGACAAATAAAAAGACTGAATTACCCATGTCATTGCAATCTGTGCTGATTCTTTAATCACGTCTCCCAGTTGTCCTGTGAGATGAAGATCACCTTTACCCACCATTGCCGATGCTTCAACAAACTGTACCTCTCCACCAAATGCTGTCCACACCAATCCAACAGATACACCAGGTGTGGAAACCCGTTCTGCAGTCTCTCGATCGTCATATCTTGGAGGCTGCATTAGGCACCAAACAAACATCAACACTACATGGCCAATGTAAACGAATATTGACAAGCCTTAAAAATTCTCCGGGTAGAAGCAACGTGTTTCTGCAATGCTTACCCC
Source organism: Gentiana macrophylla (assembly GCA_026214975.1). NCBI lineage: Eukaryota > Viridiplantae > Streptophyta > Magnoliopsida > Gentianales > Gentianaceae > Gentiana > Gentiana macrophylla. Next base: position 106,967,406 of record CM047807.1, read on the forward strand.
CAGAACTTTTTCCAACATAGCTTCATCCACAATCAAAGGTGAAGAAACCCTAAATGCACTTGATATATCATCATTGTTGACACTCATTGGGATCACCTCCATTTCTACTTCAGCCCCATCAGCAACCCTGCTTTCAAGAAGAGGTGAAGAAAGCCGCTGAACATCCTTGCTCAGGGGCACAGTTTGGTCTTGTTCAGCAACTCGCACAGCTGCTGCACGTGCTAGGGCAGCTATATTTCTTTCCAAATTGCGAACTCCAGCTTCTCTAGTGTACCTCTGGATGACGAGTTTCACCACACCCTACCAAAAGATACGTGGAGAAGTTAATAATTTAAAGAAAATTAAGGAACCAATTCCTATAAAAGCCATTGCTTGATGATGCCATATCACATTTAACCATTATATCAATAATACTTCCATGAGACTACTATAAAGGAACCCATCAAATTAGCAACGAAACACATTTGGTTAAGATTACGCGTCCACTTGGTTTTCCAACATTCTTCCTCGATAATGGATAATAAACAAGAACCTATTACCTAAGTACCTAACATCCATTGATTAGAAGACGATTCTCTAGTTTATCGAAAATTCATACTAGGTATTGGAAAACGGAAGTGTGCTCAAGTTTGTGTTTTAGTCATCAAAAGAAGGGGGGAAATGATAAGACCTAAAATCACACACTTAGCAGATGCTTATCAGAGTCGACAAAGAGACCCTACAAATACTAGAAACAATTGAATTGACTAGTTTGCACAACATAATTGAAGAACAGATACGGGAAAAAACTCAATTGAGACCCACAATCACATGTAAACTGGTTGGTAACACTACAAACCTCGGGAATTTGTAGATAATCTGAACTAAGGCCATGTTGATCCAACACTCGTGGAATTAAATGCCGCACTGCAATTTTTAGCTTTTCCTCAGGTGTATATCCAGGCAACTCAATGACCTCCATCCTGTCTAGAAGTGGTGGAGGAATAGGTTGAATCCTATTTGCAGTGGCCACAAAAATCACCTTTGATAAGTCAAAAGGAACATTTAAGTAGCTACAACCTTCTGTTAAGGAATCAGTACATGAATTTTCTTGCTCAATTGGTGGGACAAATAATGAAAGTGTACACAAGGTTAATTCTCGTTATTTACATCAAAAGAGTCGGAATGCACAAATTTTGGCCAGACAACCCAAATGTGAAGATGACTTGTTGAAGAAACAGAAATGTTGCTATGACTAGATGACTAGGCCTGTTAGCATATATATGTGTGTGTTTGTTACATTTCATCTTAATAACTAATGCTTTTACGAGACTTGATGATCTATCATGGTATCAGAGCAAATTAAACCACACTCCTGCTTCATTTCTTATTTTAAAAAAGTTACTACAACAATGCATGTCAATTTTGATATAGCAAAAACTGGTACTGCTACTATTCTGGTACAACATGTCTAATTTTATTCACGTGTTGACAAGTCCTCACATGGGTGGGCGTGTTAAAATATGTGTTTAAATTACACTCCTGAAAAGCATAAGCTTTTAGGTGAGCTGGTAATTTATCAAAGCCTACATAATAACACTATAGAATAACCAAAATTGCTGTAGCATTTACGCATTCAAGATAAATTCCGGGAAAAAGAATAAAGCAAGGATACTGATCATTGAATGTTTTGTTCTGTTCAGGATCAAGAACTTCCAATAAGGCAGAAGCAGGATCACCCCTAACGTCCGAACCTGTTTTGTCAACTTCATCCAGAAGCATAACTGGATTGCAAACAGCCACCCTCTGGAAGTAAGAAAGAGAACTTCAAAAATCCCGAATTCAACAAAATGGAACTGTGAAAGGTGATGCAGACATCGACAGGTAGAATCATAAACAAAAAATAACAGTGACTAAATCAAGGCAATGTCCACACAATCCATTGAGCTTTCAAAGCAAAGTTTCATCCACTAAGGCAGAAAAATTATCACATTAAAGGAAGAAGAAGCTAATAGTATATTCGTTACTAGTCAATATGACTTGCAGATAGCCTAACAGTATCCATTAAACAATTACAAAGCACTTTTTCATTTAAGGCACATGACCATGTGCATTGTACTCTTGAGCAACAAGTGATTCATACCAAAACAGATGACGCGCAGCTTTATGATCTAACCAACCTTTCGTTGATTGCATTTATTTGCACTAGCAGTGAACTGAATATTCAGGATCTAACCAAATATACTATTCACCAAAACCAACACAAAAACTGATGTATGAATCAAATATATCAACAAACGCCATCTGGGATAAAAGTTCAAAAACAAGTATTTTAAACTATAAAGTCAAGTTCTTCAGAACCTTCAACCCATCAATTAGCCGGCCTGGCATGCTACCAATGTACGTCCTCCTATGCCCCCTAATATCAGCTTCATCCTTGACACCACCAAGGGATATGCGCACAAACTTTCTTCCTAATGCAGCAGCAATTGATGAAGCTAAAGATGTCTTTCCTACACCTGGGGGACCAACAAAGCACAATACTGGGCCTCTGGCATCTGGCTTGAGCTGCATGACCCATTCATATTCAAATACCGTTGCAATAGTTTTTCAAAAGTTGCAGCAGCCAGAAAAAAAATGCAATGGATACGTTCTAACCTTTCGCACAGCTAAATATTCAATTATCCGTTGCTTCACCTTGACTAAACCATAATGATCTTCATCAAGCCGCTCACTAGCGGCTTTTAAATCCAATTCAAGTTCCTCGCTAGCTTTCTCCCAGGGAAGATCCGCTAAAAGTTCAAGGTAAACACGAGAGCTGTTATACCCAGGTTGCTGAGGCTGCATTTTTTTCAATCTCCTGATATAATTTTTTAGAGTTAGTGCAGAAAAATAATACGGTTAAAAATAAATTTATAAGAGGCACTACTACTGTGAGGATATTGTGTGTCCCAATAAGTGCAAAAAGATGATGTTATTTTCTTTTTTATGGTATCGAAACTAATCATGCCTCAATTCCCGCTGAGCGATCTTCCATATATTAGCAGGCATTCCTGCACCTTGCATCTTCCTTTCTAGGGCAGCCAAATCATCCTCATCGTCGTCATTATCACCTAGTTCCTCCTTTATAGCCCGCATCTGGAAACTCGATAGGTAGTTAGGAAATTAGTTAACCTGGAAGAATACGAATTGATAATGAATAAAAAGAAATTTCAATCATCAAATACCAGATACTGATTCCACCTGGCACTTGGGCAATGGTTTCCAGTAAGATACAAACACAAATCAATTACTTTGCTCTTTGCAAAGAAAGACCAGCATAATTAAGTAAAACTTAACCACCGAGCGGAATCTTTCTTAAAGGCCAAAATTACAAAAGTAAAAATGTTCAGAACTGTAAACAAGTACTCCCCCGTCCCAAAATTAATAAATGAATTTTTTGGTAGTATTTTAAGACAAAAATATCCATAATCATTTTTACAAATAGGAATATAAAAGGACAACATATTAATGAGTGGATTTGGGTAGATAATAGGGGCGAAATAGGAAACAGCGCATTAAATGTTGCATTGGTTTGTGAAAATGACTTATAATATGGGACAAAATCAAAGAGCTAAAGTGCCTAATATATTGGAACGGAAGGAGTAAATATGTGTCAAACAGCCAATGAGCCTTACCTCAATGCTTAAGCTGAGGTCCCAGGATCAAGAGGTCTTGGGTTCGAGTCCCACCGTGTGCATGTGTTGGGGTTATGGTCCACTAAATGTGATAATTTTGTTTCGGTGAAAAATATATATATATCTGTGTCACACCATTCAAGTAATAGTTCCTTTCTTGGCAATAAGATTTATCCACAGGAAGGCCTCCCCTATTTTGCAGATGAATCTGAGGTGTAAAAACACTACGGCCTTGTTCAATAAAAGAAAATTATAAAAAAAAAAAATTAAAAAAATAACACTACAGCTATATGTATCTAGGTGGAAAGGGGTCCTCAAGAACAGACCAAACTGGTCGAATGCTGTTACGCTATTACTTGATCCTCGTACTTTCAACCAATGAAACCGTTGCTTTTCCTTTTGAAATGTGTACCCTTTTGTATGATGTTGTAAATGTTTGGTATACCCGAAATTTCTCAGATTTACAAACAAAAAAAAGGGAAAAAGGAAAGAAAGAATGGCTGAGAAAAAAAAATCAGTATTCAACTCCAATATCCCATAATAGAATGGCTGGCACATATTGGAATAGAAAACCCATAGCGCATGTCATCTAAAACTAAACTAAAGCTTAAACCATTTGCCGTGATGCTGAAAAGGAAAAATAGCAGGAGGAAAAGAGAGAACACTGTGACATGTAACTATCATGCGATAAACAAATTAAGCCGTAAACGTAACTTTATGAGAGTAAATAAATTGAGCAAGGTGAAAAGGTTTCACATTGAGTAAAAAGAAAAAAGAATATTTGGATGCCTGAATCTTGATTAAGGATTAAGATCAAGAGATACAACTGGTGACAGTTTGATGTAATAAAGATATAAAAAGATGGAGGGATTTGACAAAAATGTTACTCAGAGGATTCAATCAAGATGCTCAAAATGGAGAAACGTATATGTTTGTACATGTGATCATATTGTGTCTCTAGAATTCAAAGCTACGGTTTACGAAGCAGCAATAACGCATGATGCTCTACGAGTTAATGCACCGTTTACGCATAGTGAAATACAAGAGGAGACGTGTGATAAATGCGGAAGAGGAACAGCAAAGAAGACGAGGAGGAATTAAAGAGGATATCACGAAAGGTATGGCTAATATTAGAGGGCAATGAAGACAGTCCATATAACTTAGCCCACTGATTCGAAAGTAAGGCTCGAGTGTTATTGATGAAAGTAAAGTACATAAACGTGAGATAAGGAAGCTTAACAGCAACTCTGAGATAAACTGAAAGTCCGCCTGAGGGTTCCTCCAAAATAATGCACACACATTCAACACTTGCTTTTCTGACAATATTCTTGAGAAAATTTTCCAGAACAGCGTGGACAACAAACCTGTTGACGAAGAAGAAATTCTTTCTGCGACTTGGACAGCTGGCCCTCAACTTTTTGCGTGATTTTTTCTGCTACGCGAATTGACTGTAGCATGTACAGAATACAATCATGACACAGAAATTTGTGGAGGAGATATCTTAGCAATACTGTAAAGCACATCCCCCAGTGGGTCAATACCTGCAAGTGCCTGTCAACTAACTCAGTAGCTTTAGAAATCCTCGTTTTCACATCAGCTGAATCCAACATTGATATCTGCTCCTCGAAGCTAATTTCAAAGCTAGCAACAAAAATATCTGCCAATTTGTGAACTGGAACAGTCTCCAAAAGAACTTTTGTTCTACCACCCGTTTTTTGTTTCTGCAAACAGAAGACAGAAGTGAACAAATGGAACTAACACCCCGAGATCAGATCACAAGATGGCAATGTCCTAATAAGCAGTTATGCACATAATGTTCGAATAACTTTTTCCATCAGTTCTGACATATCGTAATGTACTTCTCTAGGCATAAATAATTGCTGCAGTTCCCAGCCTGAGGGAAGGGATGAGGATCCCAAGACAGAAGCAAATGAAAAAAGAACAAGATAACAGAAGCTAACATAAGTGGACAACATTTTCAATGACATGGGAAGACACAATTTGAAGAGTTAAATATAGCTAGCAAATTCTTGATTTACAGCGTCAGAAGATAGGTAAATTCTTCTAGTACTGAGAAGGTTATTTGGTTTGTCAAACAAAATGAACTTTTCCTGTATTCCCACAGAAACAATTTTCAGTAAAGGGAAAAAGAAACCAATTTCAAAAAAAATAAATGTAAAAACCTTCTATAACCATCCATTATATTCCCAAAGAGGAGAATTTTTTTGTTCAGTTGAAGAAACGTTTTAAAATTTCAATAGAAGGAGATGCAAAAAAACCTTTTAGTGTGTAATTTGATTAAGCATATTAACTGACGAGTGACGACAATCATCCATGATGACTTCCCAAAAGCTCTAGATGTGCTTATTTCAATGTGAAAATGATAATGGCAGATTACATACTAAATGGCAAAAGCAGGCAGCCAGCAGAAAAGAGCAGATAAAATGTGCAAGAATACCAGTTTGAGGAAGAAGTAGATGACAAGAATAAATGCACGAGAGAAATGCCAAAGAGATATGAAGACACAAGTAAATAACCATCTCCCCTAAAAGCTTAAGTTGGAGAGGTATCCTTTATACATGTATTTATACTAACATACCCCAACCTACAGCGTACTTAAATATGGACTGTTGTTATTAAAGGATAGAGCATGGCAATCAAACCATATTTTCTGTTATTTTCATATATGACCGGCATACATCCTACATAGTATTCACTGGTCAAAGGTATGGCTTTTTGCAGAATACATGCTTTTTACAAGAATACAATCAACTATTTATACTCGAAAGAAGTATCAGGCATGACTTTCTACCTGAATAATGCCTTGTCATCATCCTGAAGGAAGAAGCCTTACATATTTTTCTGAGTGGAAAAAAAAACTTGGGGAAGGGGAAAAAAACTACCCTAATCTGTTGAATAAATAAGTGAGCATTCTTAATTCGGTAGAGTACTGTTACATCCTTCTGCTACTTGGCATTTGATGTTTTTGTAATTGAAATCTGATGTCACCTATGCTACTTCTAATAATGATAGTAGAGGGAACAAAGGAAAGGGGGTTGGAGAGGTTTTCAAAATTCACCTGCTCCAAAACAGATATTAGCTCGGTTGCAGTAGCTTTAAATTGACGGGACAAAGTTATAAACTCTGGATCTTGCTCCACGTGTTCCATTTCTGGTACAAGGATCGAAAAAAAGGTCCAATTAATATGTAGATGGTAGGAAAGACGAAGTGCACAAAGGAAAAAGAAAGCATTAAAAATCTGTTCACAGCAATATGACGACTTTTATGAAGGTTGCCTGCTTTCTGAGGCAACGCAACTTCCAATTGTAAAATCTTAGATATAATGATAGTATTCATATGGAAATTGATGAGCCCTTCCCCCTCCACCAACCTAACAAAATAATGAGAATAATCTTTCTTGTAATGGGAAGGATAAATGTCATTCTAGCCCATTCTTCACTGTTGGCAGGGTTTTTTTTTCTTCTTTTGGTGCGTGTGTGTGTGAATAAGTTTGCAGAACAAAATCAAAGTAGTGGCGCTTTTCCAAAACAAATTTAATCTTAGGGAGCGTAGATAATTGTAACCATATACATATAAAATGACAGCAATGGAATGCCAATCCCCAGGCTTTATTTGTGAAGTCTAGAATATTTTTTTCGTGGTTTATGTTATCAGGAAATATAGCAAGAAAGTCATGTCTGTCAAAGGTCCTTTTGACTCTTTTCTTTCAAGATTTCTTCTCCAAATACAGAATTATGATGACAAACAGAAAGCTTAAGATACCAATTTTTTATCCCGTACGCTGATTCCTATGAAGTTAGAAGACACATACATTTAGAGAAGACCACACAAGAAACCCAAATTCGTAGGATTGTAAACGGCATTTAACAAGAAATGGCCATTGTCAATGTGATTTCGATATTTATCGTATAGAGTTCTGGCCTAAAAGGGGAACAACTCTCGTAACCATCTCTAGACCCCAAGACTAGCTCTCAAGTTATTTTCTACAGAAGACTGTGTCTCAACTCTTACCAGCCCTAGTCATATCAAGCGATGTAATTCGAGCTGTGTAATATGTCCCTCTTGTACTCAGCTCCTGTACACTGAACCGGCAAAGACCTTCAAGCACAACAATGTAAGTGACCCGGCCGCTAGGCTTCTCAACCCCTCTTGAAAGATGTAAAGCTCGAGCAGCAACTCCCCTGAGTGAACAGCACAAGCCAACAGCTGATTAAACACGACATATTAAAGATATTTTTGTAGGTAGCTCAATTCAAATAAACGTCGAACATTTTTTATTTTTTGAGATAAAATGTTGAAACATTAAGCCTACGTGTTATGCCAATGAATGACTTCGTGTTGATTTTTGCTATCATGTTTGGAGGAATCAGCTGGAAGACTTTTGGAGGTTTTGTCTACCGGCTCAGATCCCAATCCTATCAGAAAAACAGGTCAGTGATATCTGTCAAATAAATAAATAAACCTGCAAAACAGAGTTCTTATACATCAATAATCACCTGTAGATAACATGGGACTAGCAGATGCAGATTCTGTAGAATCCCTGACAGGCAGGATGCCAATTAATCCCTTCTCCTCCCTCTGCCATAACTCTTGCTCAACCAGCTTCACACTGCCACAGAAATTACACATGAAATGTAAAGATACAACAAAACAGCACTTCACATAAGTTCCATCAATTTGAAGTTAATCCCTTAGTTTCAAATGAATATAATAAGCTTCTAATAGAAAATTTTCTAGCAGTAATTAACTCTAAACTAGTACTCGAGCTTTTATAGAGAAACATCGAATTAAACAAGTTCCTCGCCCTTTTCTTCACCACTTCCACCAACAAGGATGAATCCAAACATTATTTCAAGCTCATGTAATTAACCGTCTTCTGGCTAATACAATTGAAATGCGATATCTCAAACAAGATCTCGTCTATCAGACAGAACAGACGACATGATCCTCACGCACGCTTACCCTAAAAAATCATCTCCAAATACTAACCTACTTAATCCAAATGCAAAAGCACATGTCACACCAAAAAATCAGATTGATACAAATTTGTATACACTAACCAAAACACCGTGTCTGTTTCTTCAAATTCGCGATTGAATTCAAAACAAACAAATTTCAGCATAACAGCTCGCTAATATAGCAGAAACGAGCATATTCAAACAATAGAAAAAATAGAAATGATTAATAACAAAAAAACAAACAAAAAACAAAAAACAGACCTGCTAAGTGAAGTGCAGCGAATACGAATGATAGCACCCGGCAACAAAACTTTGTTTCTGAAAGGCAGAATCGCCAGGCGGCTAGGCAGTTCTAGCGACTCCGCCATCCTTGGATGATTAAGGTATATATCTTCACTTGGCGATGGCTTTGACTTTGGACGGAGAGAACCAACCTTGTGTAGGCGCCGCGTGTGTGTGTGTGTGTGTGTGTGTGTGTGCGTGTGCGGGGAGGATAGATAGAAAAAGAGAAGTGGAAGTGGACGAAGCCAAATACAACTAATCTAACCGACTGAAGATTGGACTTCAGTACTAAGATATGACAAAATACTCTTTTGTATTTATTGCAGCAGCAGGTTAATCACTTGTATTTCCACCGCATAACTATCGGAGCAAGACACCACGCCTTCCTATGTTATTTTATTTAAAGAGACATCATACTCGTATTTACATTTGTATTTCAGTTTAATTATAAAATCTTTATTTGTATCTAAGACATCACATTTGGTTTTTTCAAAAAAAAAAAGACATCACATCTGTCATCTGGAAATAAAATTTTCACTCCCATCCAGAGCATACTGCAAAACTTCCTACACTACCGTGGTCGGACATTTTGAACCGATAATATCACGGTTGGACCTTTATAAGATTGTAGCGTCAAACATCTTACATTAGCATAGTCGGACATTGACATCCGACAAGCGTAGAGTCTGACCATAAAGAACGACAAACTTATTGTCGGACCTTTCTCGGAGTGGTCCGTAAACATCCAACCCTACCATGGTCGGACCATAACATCCGACAGGCTCAAAGTCGGATATATAGGACCGACAAGCACGTGAACGGATGTTTTCAATTGACAAATTAAATATAATCTGAAAATTAAAAATTGGTTATTAAATATATAGATATTTGCTTTTTTTTATTGTGATTGTTCTTTTTATATGGCCTCATAAAATTACTCTGACACTAGAAACATCAATTAAGTGATGTGGCTAGGAGTGTTATTGTCATGGGGCCACCGATGTTCTTAGAAACATCGATGTAGTTGGCGTTACAATCGCTCTAGTTTTATATACGAAAAAAAAATGTTACTGTCACTGGCGATTTTAAAAAAACACAAGTATTAAACATATTTTCAGGACAATGATACTTTGTTTTATTAAAAATGAAAGTGACATAAAAATTTATTGAACGACGTGTGATATTATACATCATGGTTCGGTTATTGTGAAGCACAATATGTGGAAGAATAGATAATGAACAGTATAATGTGGATTAAGGGTTGTGCTTAGGCCGGGTTGGACGGGTCTAGTTTGATTTGTGTATTATTAGTCGAGTTGGGCGGTTCATAATCTGTGTCTATTATTATTACTTATTAGTCGAATTGATTCGAAAATTTTATACCAAAAAACAAACTAAAACATTATGCAAATTGGTCCGGTTTAGGGCTGTTTTTTAGCAACCGTTATATTTTTTTAAATGCGAAAAAGTTCAAAAACATTAACACATCGAAAATAAGTACGTCTTGATGCTCTACGACCAATACAAACTAAGATAAAATAAGTACATTTTACCAAATTTGTAAAGTTCAAAACATAAACACACCGAAAATAAGTACATTTTACTAAATTTTAAATTTACCTCCACTGATCGGTGGAACAAGTATAATGACGTAGGGTAAGGTTGTATTTTTGGTTGATGACTCGGATTGATTCTAAGACATGATGTTACATAATACAATCAGGCAAATTTTACAATACAACCGTTGTATGAAGGATTTTACAATACAACCTAATGATGTCGAAATTATCACGGTAGACATGGCCAGTGGCGGATCCAGAAAAATTATTCAGCGGGGTCCAAAAATGTTTTTAAGAGTAAATTTTTTTTTAACGAGGTCCATAAATTTTTTCTATAGGTAAAACTTATCATTTTTTGTGTTTTAGCAGAGTCCGTGGACCCCGTTGTAAACATAGTTCATCCGCCTCTGGACATGGCGGTTGTTTGTGATGGATATCTGGCTATTAAAGTGAGTGTTTGCATGTGGTGCACGGCGGCGATAATACTTTCACGGTGGTCAGGAAATAAAGAGAGTGAGAGTAGTAAACTTGACAGAGTTTGCCTATGTTTTATAATATTGACCTTGTATATGATTTACATGGAGTCTCTATATATACAGGTAAGCTACTAATTAGAGTTAAGCTAATGACAATAAGACGTAATTAAGTACAATTCGACGTTCCTTAATTAAACTAGTTGGCTGCTTGGCGGTCTAGAGTATGGCGGACCCAATACACCTGCCATTTGCTTGGTCCTCGTCTTGTCATCCTCTTGTAGTAGCTTGCTCACTTGATATTATGGGCTCGGTCCGGTATCGGACTTGGCGGTCTGGGGGCCATGCGGGGTGGCCCAATGGCTTCGCTCCGCACCGTGAAAGGCGATCCGAAGGCTCTATGGTAGGCTCAACCATGCCCGGCCTCGATCCATCTTATTTAAACGCGGACTCCACCGGCCGGGGGTTCTACCCACTGCTGAGGTCATCGGACGGACCCGTATAAGGATCTGCGGGCTGATTTGCGGTTTAGGCGTATCACAACCGTTGTATGAAGGGTGTATCATGTGACATACATTACAACATTTCATTTTTAACCTCTCACACACGATAAAAACGTATTATGCGAATTAATGGAGTAAAAATGAAAGGCTCTAATGTATGACACTTGATACAACCGTCTTACAACCATTGCACCATAAATCCTCAATCACCAAAGCAATATCCAACATCGTGATGCCTGTTCGAGTTTTACCCTAATTATTTTATTTTAATATTTTTAAATTTTGTGGAAGCTTTTTTGGGATTGCATCCAAAATATTTAAAACTGTAATTGTGTAGAAAAATAAAAATCTAGTGATAATTGTTAACGTGATTTAGCAAAACTACAAGCGATTTGTACAATAGCATGCAAATCAATAACAAATTTTATGTTAGAAATGTCAAAGAAAATCTGTATCAAATTAAATGTATCGTATATCTTTTTTTCATAACATCTTTTTATCTCTATTCAGAGGCGGATTCATGTGTAATGGTATGGGGTTTTGGGAGCCACAACAAATAAAAAGAATATATCATATTTACCTTAAAAAATATTTAAAAAAATATATCTTTATATATCAATCAATATGGATCCGCCATTGCTCTCTACGAGTGTAAGAGCATGGAAAATAAATATGACATATGTCATGATAATATTAAAAATCACCACACAAGAAAACGGTAGGCTATAATGTCTGACTCTTGAACCGGAGACCTCCTACGGCGGCGTAGGGCTTTAACTCACATGCAAGTTAGTAAAAATTGGGGTTGCAGGGTAAATTAAACGATTGCATTATTATTGTGACAGTCTACGTATCCGAGAGTGGATCAAGCCACCATAGTTCACAAATTAATTGAACTTGCATTTCATCATTAGGTCCCTTGTATATGAGATAGTATGTGTGTATAATGCAAGAATACTCAAAATATTGTCATGTTGATAGCAATGTGTGGGAGGGAATTGAAATATGGATAAGCTAATTATCCAAGGGCGGAGTCATGATTGAGGAATGCATACTCGTGTCACTATGTTTGAATGATCAGATGAGCTGGATTAACAAGACTTGATTATTTAGACCAAACTTTATAAGGGTTTTAATGTAATTTTTTTTGGCGGACTTAACCTTCTTAAAGCCCAGGTTATGGCTTCACGACGCCTTGAGTCATTCAGCCTATAATGGACGGTGTGGAGGCATGGAGACGTTTCAAGTACCAAAATACACTAAGGTTGTAATGGTTTTAAACGAAGGTCGTAATGTTTTTAAACAAACCGGGTGATGAGTTTTCTGGTCCGAGCCACCGGGTAATGCCCCATATCATATGAGTATAACCTTAAGACAATGATTATTGTGTGGGAATGGTAATTAATGAGACAAAATAAGGCATCAAAATGCACAACAATCTTAAATGATAAATCTTCGGATCATTCAACACCTTATGAAAAATTAGTAAAAGGAATCTCCTCTAATAACTATGTGAGGGTAGTCCATGCAATCTCAAAACGTCGTCCTTATATGGAGATTCACTTCCAATGATTTCTCTTAGATTTATCCTAAAATTAAAAATTATTCAGATTTTTTTTTTTCCTTCAATTACCACACTGCGCGCAGTTGAACTAATAAAGTGGATTACAATAATTTTTAAAATGTTGAATACAAATTATACAATGGTTGAGGAAGCCACAACTTAAGGGCTAAGTCCACCCATTTCTCTACCACATTCTTGAAATTAAAATGAGATTATATCTTAAAAAGGACATTGAAAATGAAAAATTAATTAAGTTGTCAAAAACAAATAAAAAAAGTGTTATTTATTTATAAGGACGTGTTTTGAGACTTAATTAGGCACTTAGGACACATTTAAAAGATCATTAGTTATAAGGACGGATTTCATTTATGTTTCCAATTTTACCCTTTTGCACATTTACGTCTGATACACAAAGAAGATGCATTTCCGAGTAGAGCTCTCGCCTCCGGCGATTTCTTTGTCGGAGAAGTTTCTCCGGCGGTTCCTCCCGACCGGTTTCAATCTTTGCTGAGTTCTCTTCGATGCTCCTCTCTCTCTCTTCTTGCTGCTCTCTCTTTCTCTAGAACCCATTTTTCACTCGTTTGATTCATGGGTAAGAACTCACGAAAGATACGGGGAAGTCTCTGTTAACTTTCAGTTTTGATCTTGCGCCTCGTTAAAGCTCCTATTGTCATATTATGCCGATTCTTGGATGTGATTGACTCTTGGTGGGCGAAATTTTGGGTTCATTGTTGTGGCTCAATCCTTTGAAGCTTTGAAGTCGGATTCTCTTTGCTCAAATTCTTGATTTGAAGAATCGGACAAAGGCTTCTCCTTCCATGAAATTGAAGTCGGGTAAGCTTTTGGTGCCCCCCCACCTTGAAACATATGCTTCATGGCTAATATTTCTTGATTGCACTGTTGCTTTTGCCTCACCGTTAAGGTATCTAAATTGAACTCCATATTGAATTCTGCTTTTTCAATCTGCTTTGCTTCTCATGGGATTCGATCTTCATTTCTGTTGTAGTTAATTTTGATCATGTTGAGGCTCGAATTGATTTAGTAAACACCCCTGCTTTGCTAATGTAGTTGGCATTTGTGCCCTCGCGATGCTCTGCTGATAAGAATGATGTAGTTAATTTGCTATCTTGCTTGATGTGGTGTGCTATTTGTTCCTTGGCCATGATGCAATAGATTTTTTGCAAACTTTTGATGGATGGATCTTTGCGGTTTTGATGCTCATTCAGTGATGTTTTATGATCGGCATGTTGTTTTTGCTTGCATATATTAGTTGAAGGTTATTCTTTGGGAGTGTATCACTAGAATGCAATATGTTTTAGCAAATTGCTTTTGTTGAATCTTCTTTGCGCTTGTCACTATATAATTTGGTCATGTGTGCTTCTCAAAGAAATGACCAGTCCACTAGAAAGTTGTAGCTTTTGGTATCATTTACACTCAATTTTTGTTTTATTGCTCCTGGTATTTGTTAGTTGATTATGGGATTCTTGTGAGCGAGGCTATTACGATATTAGGAGGAAGTGCGAGGTGGAGAAGGATGGGCGAGTGTTAACCTTGAGAAAGAAAAGGTTTCTTTGGTAGCCTTTTCTTTTAGTTGTTATGCTAGCAGAGATGTTCTGACCTCTTTCGATACCTCAGTGAAAAAAGTTGTTCATGATTTGGAAATGAAATGTGAGCAAAAGCTTGAAGCATGCAAAGAAGAGTCCAAGCAATATGTGCAACGATTCTGAGGAACAAAATGCGGCTCTGGTATGCACTCAAAGATGAATAATTCTATTTTTGCATGTCCGCTGTTGTATATAATAATCGACATAACCTCCATGGACCATGGTGATAGGATAAACTGTTTTTATTTCTTGATCTTTGCTTTTGACAATATATAGCGGTGCAATACAAGAGTTTAACAAAATTTTGTAGCCAAAGTAAATTTATTTTAGTAATTATTCAATATATATGTATATATGAATTTTTTTTTTTTTTTTTGTTTTTATTTTGGTTCTTTTGTCATTCTTTTGTTAGAAGACACCATATCTTTGCACCTTTATTTTTATTTACCTTGATTTGGAATTTCTTGTTTATAGCAAAACATGCAACCAGGACAGCAACTAATCTTAGATGTGGACTTTTCTTGATTTTTCTTAGTTTTTAGTTCCCTATATCTGTAGAACTTGTTAACACGTGTATTATATTTAACTGAGCTCCTGTTGCTTGTAGATTAGTCGCATTCAACAAGAGCATGATAAGAAAGAAGTAGATCTCCTTTCTAGGCACATTGAAGAGCTTAAACGTGTTCGCCTTCAAGCTGAAAATGATCTGAATAAGGCATGTATTTTTTTGGTTACTGTTTTATAATGTGTTCTACAAACCGATCCCGAGAGTCGACATCAACAGACTAGAATCTGATTTCTTTTTTTTCTTTTTTTTCTTTCTTTCTTTCTTTATGAAGGGCTGATTTCATTTTATTGTTTGTTTGTTTTCAGAAACAGAGCTTTGGTTTCATTGTTGATTTCATTTTACAAACAAAGATTTGATTTCATTTTTTTAAGGGCTGATTTCATTTTTTTATTGTTTGCTATGCCACCGTGATTCCATTACTGCACCATATTTTTTTTCTTAGCGTTGTTGCTTATTACATTGAAGCCTTTGTCTTTAGTTTTCATTTCTTAAGGTATAATCACTTTATATAGTATACATTCTTGAAATTGAACGGCATCATGCAATCTATAGAATTTCTTGTCATACGATGCATAATGGCTTAAAAACCGCATTTATAGTGACCGAACTCTTGGCGATGTCATCGCGTAAATTGTTGATGTCACGCGTATATATTGTCGATGTCATCTTTGCATAAAATGCCGATGTCAACGCATAAATTACCGATGTCATCAGTATAAATTGTTGATGTCACTGCATAAAATGCCAATGTCACTGCATAAATTGCCGATGTAACTGCATAACATGTTGATGTCACTGCATATCTGATTGCCGATGTCACTGCATAAATTGTTGATGTCACGCATATATGATTGCCGATGTCACTGCATAAAATGTTGATATCACTACATATATGATTGCCGATGTCACTACATAAAAATATGAATTAAGGTGAAAGATTTATGTTGATCGTAGATTTATATCAAAAGATATAGCCATTTGAAGTCGATTTTATGAAAGAAAAAAAGAAATCGATTTTATTAAATTAAGTCGAAAAAATATCAAATGTCATCACGGTGTTGCTTCATCAAATGTCACTGCATCCCGGCGATCAATGCATCCCGATGGTCTCTGCATCGCGGTGTCTCTGCATCAGGGGTGGCCACTTTATCGCGATGTCTCTGCATATATGACTGCCGATGTCACTACATAAATTGTTGATGTCATTCATATGATTGCTGATGTCACTGCATAAAATGTTGATGTCACTGCATATCTAATTGCCGATGTCATTTGCGTAAATTGTTGATGTCGCGCGTATATGATTGCCGATGTCATTGCGCGTAAAATGTTGATATCATCGCATATGATTGCCGATGTCATTTGCATAAAAAAATATGAATTAAGGTGAAAGAATTATGTTGATCGGAGTTTTATATCAAAAGATATATCCGTTTGAAGTCGAATTTATAAAGAAAAATATCGATTTTAAAAATTAATTCGGTAAAATATCGTGGTGGTGATTGCGTCGCGGTGGTGTCGTTGGGGTGGTCAATGCATCGGGTTGAAGCAATGCATCGCGGAGGTCATCGCATCGCGGTGGCCAATCATCATGATGGTCGATCGTCGCGGTGTCTCTGCGTGTCGCGATTGTCATTCATCGCGTTGGTCAATCGTCGCGGTGGTTAATCGTCACGGTGGTTAATCATCGAAAATAAATAAATAAATTTTCACCGTCCGACGAGCAGCGAAAAAAAAAAAAAAAAAAAACCATCGTCGAGGTGAATGGAGGGAAAAAAAAAAAAAAAAAAAAAAATATACACAGCAACAACAACAGCGTCCGTTCCTGCTTTTTTTTTTTTTTTTTTTTTTTTTCATTCAAAGTTATTTAATTATCTATCTATTTTTGTCGCTTATATTAAGTGTTTGTTTTAGATGTCCTTTTTACCTAATTGCCTAAATACGATATCGTCGTTTTGATAATTGTCCCTAAATAAAATAAGAAAAATCGATCAAGAATGATCCGCAACTGAGAGGAATAGTCAAGGTAGTAGTAGTTCTAGATTGTGCCTGATTCTTTTGCTTTAAATTATTTGTTCAAAATTAACGTATTTTATTTTATTTTATAGAATTTGATAAAAAGGAAAGATTATTATTTGTATGGTGCACGTCATCATTATTATCTGTAAAAGTAATCCAAAATGATAAGGCATTGTGACCGTCGAATGCAAAGAAGTGGATAATAATAAGCTAAGGAATGAAAGTATTCCGTATCATACATTTTATACGCTACTTATCAATATTATGTTATACTATTATATTATATATAAGTAGTAAAATACAAAGTATAATAAATATGACAATTTTCCTAAAATAAAAAATATATGGTCCAATTATTTAAAAGGATGATTTTCAACTTATTAGTAATAGAATGACTCAAAATCTTATTTAGTTATAAGGACATTCTAATTTTAAGAAGGCAAAAACTTATTTAGTTATAAGGGCGTTCTAATTTAGTGGATAAAGAGGAAAAAAAAAAAAAAAAAAAAAAAAATGAGTGAGTTCACGCTGTTAAGGTTTTTTTTTTTTTTTTTTTTTATTTTTATTTAATTCACCACATCTCTAAAAAGTCGTATATTTTGATCTAAAACTCTGGATCATCATAATTTTTCACTAAAATTCATATTTTTTTGTCTTCTTTATTCTAAAATCAAATTTGATATTTTTCCAATAAATTTCATAAAATCAATTTTTCTTCTTCATAAAATCGACGTGACGTATTGATCACCGTCGTGGATTGACCACTACCCGGATGCATTGGCCACTGGGATCCATTAACCACCCCGATGCATTCACCGCGATTCATTGGCTACCATGATGTATTGATCGCGCGATCCATTGACAACCTTGATTAGTGACATCTCATTGTAGCGAATATTTAAACCAACACTAATCAAATAAACCAAGATCAATCAAATAATTAAAGATAACAATGAAATAAAGTTACTTTACAAAGTTATCAAATGTGTGTATCAAGTTGTATATGAAGTGACATCAATATCATTACATCGATTATCTAATTGTAAATCTGATCATCAATGTCATCATCGCATAATTCATTCATATCATCGCGTCGAGACATCAATGTCATTTGCGTAAGTCGTGAATGTCATCGCGTAAGTCGGCCAATGTCACTACATAAGCCAAAGAATGTCATCTGCGTAAGCCCGGACCACCAAGATGATCATGTAGGGCACTCTTGTCAATCTCTTGATGATGGTAACTCTTGCACACATAGTAAAACACACTCTGCACTAATAGGCCACCAGATTAACTAGCACCAAACAACTTGACCAAGAATCCACCAACCATAATTTTTGTAAGCACACCATGATTATCCCCACCATTAACCACAACTGATGAGAATATAGTGTGATCAGTCCACAAATAGCCATATACCCAAAACAAGGTTGAAAGCTATCATGGTCTTTGCTCTTTAACAAGCCGATAGCTCTTTTTCATAGTTGCAAGCCCATAAACCGGCTCAATACGAAACCAGGCTAGCCAAATGCCACAAAGCACTTATATCGACCTGCAACCCAAGAAACAGGACAAAGACAACCATAAGAGAAAAGAAAAACAACCCTAAACTATGAGTATCCACAGCTATTATAAGCAGCACTAGAAACCCAAAAAAGACTTAATTGTAAGACACCATGGTGAGTGTAACCCATAAGAAGGTAATAAAGAGCCTCCTAGATCGTACTTGTGCTACGAAAGCAAAAGGGACTATATCTTCTATTATAAGCACCCAAATACTGCTCAAACTAATTAGTAAAACACAATCTATGAATGCTCGACCGTTTCTCTAGGCGTGTTATTGTGTCACACCGCTTCGAGACATCAATGTCATCGCATAAGTCATCAGTGTCCCTGCATCAGACATCAATGTCACTGCATAAGTCATCAATGTCACTCCATCAAGTAGCATGTAAATCAGACAAATAATTCTTACTGCGGTAGTTCTTGAGCTTACACTTCTTTGTCAAACTGCATATAAACACAAGGGAGACCGTAAGTAAACATCGAAAAGCTATTGACTGCATCAAACATCAATGTCAATCGCATAATTCATCAATGTCCTGCATCGATCGACATCAATGTCCTTTGCGTAAGTCGGCAATGTCACCTGCATAAGCGCAGAGACCACAAAGATGATCATAGAGGCACTCTTGTCAATCTCTTGATGATGGTAACTCTTGCACACATAGTAAAACACACTCTGCACTAATAGGCCACCCAGGATTAACTATCACCAAAGAACCCAACCAAGAATCCACCAACCATAATTCTTGTAAGCACACCATGATTATCCCCACCATTAACCACAACTGATGAGAATATAGTGTGATCAGTCCACAAATAGCCACATACCCAAAAACAAGGTTGAAAGCTACATGGTCCTGCACTTTAACAACTGATAGCTCTTTTTCATAGTTGCAAGCCCATATACCGGCTCCAATACAGAAACCACACTAGCCAAATGCCACAAAGCACTTATATCGACCTGCAACCCAAGAAACAGGACAAAGACAACCATAAGAGAAAAGAAAAACAACCTCAAACTATGAGTATCCACAGCTATTATAAGCAGCACCAGAAACCCAAAAAAGACTTAATTGTAAGCCACCATGGTGAGTGAAACCCATAAGGTAATAAAGAGCCTCATAGATCGTACTTGTGCTGCGAAATCAAAAGGGACTATATCATCTATTATAAGCACCCAAATACACTGTCAACTAATTAGTAAAACACAATTTATGAATGCTCTGAATGTTTCTCCTAGACGTGTTATTGTGTCACCGCTTGAACATCAATATCATTGCATAAGTCATCGGTGTCCCGCATCGAGACATCAATGTCATCGCATAAGTCATCAATGTCACTTGCATCGCATCGACATCAATGTCAACGCATAAGTCATCAATGTCACTCCATCAAGTAGCATGTAAATCGGAAAAATAATTCTTACTTGATGTAGTTCTTGAGCTTACACTTCTTTGTCAAAATGCATATAAACACAAGTTAGACCGTAAGTAAACATCGAAAAGCTATTGATCGCATCAAACATCAATGTCAACGCATCAAACATCAATGTCAATGCATAATTCATCAATGTCCTGCATCGGACATCAATGTCATCGCATAATTCATCAATGTCCTCTGCATCGAATACCGGATGCATTAACTACATTGGACTTCTTCATTCTCGAGCGGAAGAAGATATTTATGCACGCTAGATATTGGTGACTCGGTGCCGATAGATGAATCGATGCTACGGCGAAAGAATCAATAGCATTTTGACGCATTGGGACGGTGGCGACCCTCCTAGAACTCTTGTTCCCTATCACGGGAGCGTTTTTTAATTACCGGCGAGAAAAAAAAAAACAATAGCCGAAGCACGCCAATCACCACGCCAATGGAGATACCGATTATGACCCCATACGACGAGCTTTCATCTCTTTCTTGACGATTTAGTTACATGTATCATATGACGAGCTTTCATCTCTTTCTTGACGATTTAGTTACATGGTATATAATCGGATCACCCATACTACCATTAAAAATTATTCAAAAATACATCCGAATCAAGTCGAAATTGATCTTAAGTTCTAGCAATTCAAGGGAATTCAATAAGGCCAATTGCAACAACAAACCAAACAAATGAAAGAAAAATAAAATGAACTAATGGCACTATTGGAGTCTCTTTGGTGCGTATGTGAACATCCACTTTGTCAAAGAACGAAAAAACACAAAAAACATCATGAATCTAAACGTTCTTCAACCTAAAACGAAACAACCACAACAAATGCTAAGCACAGCCTGTCCCCTAATCTGGCCCGAACTCCCAAAACTCCTTGCACGAGTTGAAGCCGCGGGCGGTGAAGCGGCGAGCGGGTTGACCACATCGCGGTGGTTGTGGCTTCACGGCGCGGAGAAGACACGAGGATGAACTCGGGAGGACTTCAATCAACAACCGCCACTGTTCATTTTGCGGTGATTAGGATCACCACTAATGAAGTAAGCGAACCGACCTTATCGAGAACAACCACCGTGTTGCCGTCCCTAAACACCGAAATTGGGTGGCTTGAATTGCAGTGATAATATCCCCATTTGTCCACTACTTGAACCGAATCATTCTTGTACACAAAACCTACAAATTAAATAAATTAAAAACGTCTTAGTTCCTAAAAACAACGAATGTTACGGGAAGAAATTCATTATTTATGAAAAAGAGGAGAACTGAAGTAAATTTATAAGAACTAATTACGAAGGGAATCGCCGACGTGAAACTTTCTCCGGGAAGCCCGAAAGAGTAAATGGAACTTTCATTAACGAGAGCTGCCCGCCACCATGGCCATTACCGATCGTGAATTCCTCGGCGCCGGTGAGGTTTTTTAGCGCCAAAGACCACCACTTTTCACCGGCGTTTTACTTCTTATCGACCACACGATCGAAATCTTCACCCGACTTCCTCGCCGTCCTCCTAAATTCCCCATCAAATTCCTCTGCTTCATCGGACTCTTCATCGACTAACCCGACATACCTCCTTCGGTGAGGAAGTGGTTGCGAGACAGCGAGAGAACAAATTGGAAATTGAAGCAGCTTGGTATCGTACTTTGGAAATACAGGAGAACAGAAAAAATAAATTAGAACGTCCTTATAACCGAATAAGTTTTTTGAGTGTCCTAAATGATCATTAAGTCTCTAACGACGGCCTTATAACTAATATCCACAAAATATATATGACAACTTAACGTGTCCGGTTGATTCCAATGGGGGAGGTGTTGACACACGGCCTATTTGTATACACATCTAACAACTGCTATCTATCTATATTTATTTATTTATTATTTTCATTTTTTTAGACAGTGATGTACAATTGTACCAATAACAATCGTTCAACTACGTTTTTGTCAATTCTATGATGTTTCCACGGATTTTAATTAGTCTAATAATCAAAATTAGAAGAAAATTATCCATTTTAAGGAGTAGAAAAATGTTATTCTTTAAAAATAATTCTACTAACTGCATTCACAATCATGATATTTTCAAAATGTTAATTACACTGTCACATCATTTTATAAATTTTTTCTCTCTATATATTTTAGTCACAGTACATACTTCTACAAAGATTTAAGTATAGACTCACTGGACACAAATATTTTCCTCACTACACAAATTTTTTAAAATAAATAGATTTTTTAAAATAAATCGGATCCTTTTTTTGTGTGTGTATTTTTAACCGATTCATGTTTTGAAAGCTTTTGAATACTAAATAAAGTTTTAGTGACTCTACTTCAATGATGAAAAAGCTTTTCTTAAGCTTTACGGAAGAATTTAGACCTCCTCCCGGAGGTACTCCAAAAGCACACCCTTTGGGAAAAAAGGAAAAATGCTAAGCTGTTCGAAAATTGAAGTCAAAATGTATTCAAATTATCTAAAAATCATAGATTATAAGGCTATCCACAATCAGTGGCGGATCCAGAAATATTATTCAGCAGGGTCGGTGACTTTTCTTCAGAGTAAATTTTATTTTTCACAGGGTCCAAAATATTTTTCTACACATAAAATGTACAGTTTTCTTATATTTAACGGGGTCCGCGGACACCGGTTAGCAAATGGTAGATCCACCTATGTCCACAATGGTATCACCCCAAACCACTCTTTATTTATCTCGTTTTTCTGTTCCAGATACACTTTTTCAACACCCTATAAATATTACACTCCAACAATCGACCTCTATCCGCACCTTTACCAGCATATTTTCCTTTTTCTATCTTCTATCCTACTTGTAAACTAGAATAGGAAATAGTAATTCATTTCTTATTGATTCATTGATTGACAGATTACAATGCTTTTATAGATCAAACTAGCACACCTTTGTGATTCATTCACACATAGGGTGTGCTACACTTGGAAAATTATACAGACATATTTGACTAATATGAGTAAGCATGCTCCGTAAGATCTTGAAAATCTTTGATTATTCAACACTCCTCCTCAAGTTGGTGCATACACATGCCCAACTTGTCTAAGAACTTTCGGGGTACTGCACCCTCATTTGCGGAACTTGGTAACCTTCAAAGTGACTTGTGACGATCATTATAGAAGACATAGCATTGTCCATGTCGTCATTTATTTTGACATTTGTTGTGGTAGATGGTCTGGTTGAATTGCGATGTCGTTTTGGATCCCACCAATCTGGATATCCAATAAGTTCAAAACATCAACTTTTCTGATGGCCTGTTTGATTGCAATGAATTTGTATAAATGTTTGTCTAGATTGTTGGAATTCTTCAGATTGATAGAATTTTGGTGGTCAGGTGACCATTGATTTGGTTGTTGACTGGAGAACATAGCGGAAGGTTCATATCTCTCATTGTCTTCATTGAAAGAGATAGATTGGATGGCCACACGGCGTACAACTGAATAGCACTCTTCTAAATTGGGGAGTGGTTTATGACGCAAAAATTCACGTCGAAGTTGATCAAATTTGTCATCCAAACCTGCAAGAAATATATGGATGCGAGTACGCTTGATAGACATCCGGTATGCCGTAACATCTTCTGGATCTTTCATGACCACTTTGTCATGATGATCTAATTCACGAAAGAGTTCTGTTAACTCACCATAATAAGCAGAGATTGGTTTGACACCTTGTTTTGTTAAGAATGCTTTTTGATGCAAAGAATACATTTGCATTTCATCCTTACCGCCATCAAAGGCTTTAGACAACGTAAGCCAAATTTCACGGGTAGTGGGTATACGAAGATATCGCTTCATGAGGTCGGGAGACATAGACATCAGAAGCCAACGCTTTACCTATTGATTTTTAGAATACCATTTATCGTATCCTTTGTCTGTTATAGAGGGTTGTGCAGCGCCCTCCATTATGTAAGAGAGTTTTTCTCTTTCAGCAATGTGCATTTCCATCAATTGAGACCACACATCGTAATTTGTTTCAGTCAGTAGAACACCGACATTAAACACAGGTTCAGAATGAATAAGAACCGGAACCAATTTGGTTTTTGAAAATTCAATGATTTCAGTCATTGTTTGGATTTTGATGGTTTTGTAGAAAAAATGGTAAGATTTCTTTTGGATCAAATGATGATCGAGTTTGGTTATGGTGGGTTTGTTTGAGTTTGGTTTGGTTATGGGTTTGTTTGGCTGGGTTTTGATTGGTTTTGATTTTTTTTTATTTTTTGGAGTCAAAGGATAAGGAAATGATAAGATAAATAAATTACCGGTGTGAAGAGTAAGAGAGTCTTGGGGAAAAAAAAGAAGAGTAAGAGAGTAAGTGGGCCACAAATTCAACCTACCAGCTTGTAATAATAAAGATATTTTTTCCCCCAAACAACGAAAGCATTTATTAATAGAAGTAAATTAGCTTGTACAGGCCCATATCGGAGTGCAACCATGCCAAAAAACACATACATCTGATTTGAAAGAGAAAGCTGCAAGCATATGGGCTAACTTGTTGCTTTCTCTTTCAGAGTACAAAACATGGCATGAATCAAAAAGGGAAATCATCAGCCTAATATCCTCTAGAACAATTACAGAATCAAAAGGGGGAGGAAGCCTGAGTTCACTACAGTTAGCAAGTGACAGATTATCAGAAAAGCAAACCAAGTTCTTAATACCCATTACATGACTTCTACTAAGACACCAATGCAAAGCTTGAGCCTCCGCTGCGAAGGCGGAACTAGTAACCGATCTCGGGGACGCCCAAGCCTCCAAAACCGTACCATCCTCTCGGAAAAGAGCCGCGCCATATAGCCAGTAAGGCAAGAGTCCGGCTTTCAGGCTGCATCGACAAAGGCCCTAACCACATCCGCAGTGGGGTCTGCACGCTGCAAGACAGGAGAGGAGGAAAAAATATTAGCATTTACCCTCACCCCTTGGTGTGCCTGCTCGAAGTCTAACCATGCCTCATTAGCATACTTAGCAGTATCTTCCGGTGACCAAAATAAGGATTTGAAATATCTGTTACAACGGGCCTTCCAAATGTACCATAAAATGAAGCAAGAAAAAGTTATTCTATCTAACAACGTCCTGTGGGAGTGATTAACCGATATCTCATCCCACCAATGACTAACCGAGGCATTTGGTGCCAAGAAAGCGTTCCAAGAAATACCCGCAAACTTCCAAACCCTTTGCGCAAATTGACAAGTAATTAAAAGGTGATCAATGGACTCCAAATTCTCTCCACATGCCGAGCACATTAAATTATCTAATCCGAAACGCTTGTGAAGGACTTCCGAAGTAGGTAGAATGCGTCTAAACAGCTTCCAAAGAAAATACTTTATTTTTGGGGGTAGAGATAAAGCCCAATTTCGCTTCCATAATTTTTCATTAAACGCATTACCACCCAAAGAACAATTATAATGGGAAACCAATCTTTGTTGGAGACAAGCGTCATAAGCCGCTTTAGTAACAAAGTCCTCACATTTAGAAAAAACACAAACCCTCCTATCCGGAGTGTCATTTAGACTTATTGGTATTTTAACTATCTGATTAACATCTACCTGCCAAAAGGACTCCGACAACTTGGTCTTGTTCCAAGTGTTAATAGATATGAAGTCACTTACCAAAACATCCCTATTATGGGAAGACGTATTAGTAATAGGCAAAAAACAGGGGTTTTGAAGAATCCAAGGATCCTTCCAGGCTTTAATAGACTTGCCATTGCCGACTATAAAGCAAGTATTATTTTTTAGAAAGCTTTGAGCCGACATCAAACTCTTCCAAATGAAAGATGAAGAAGAAGGGACTTTACAATTGAAAATGTCGGATTTGGAAAAATATTTACCTTTTAAGACTTTTGCTACCATGAGGTTTGGGTGGCAATGGATTCGCCAAAAGGTCTTAGCTAATGCAACAATGTTAGCTATTTCCAAAATTTTAAAACCAAGACCCCCTCTTCCTTTTGGAAGACACAACATCTCCCATTTAACCCAATGATAACCCGAGAAATCTTAATTAGAGTTACCCCACCAAAAATTAGCCATAAGAGAGTGGATCTTATTAACGACTCCTTTGGGAAGCTTGACAACGGACATGGTTAGGTTAGGAATAGCAAATAACGATGAGGATAGCAAAATCGCTTTACCCCCTGACTTAGAGACTTGAACTTCCAACTTTCTAATTTATTTTTACATCGTTCAACAAGATAATTAAAATTTTGGTTTTTAGCTCTACCAACAACCATCGGAAGGCCCAAGTATTTGGAGTGACTTACCTCGGATAACCCGTTAAATATAGCCAAAACACCGCGGTTATTGCTTTGAGAAGTATTTTTACTAAAGAAGACCGCTGACTTATCAATATTAGTGGCTTGCCCCGAAACTCGCTCATATATACTAAGAATATTGGCTAAGCTCGTAGCACAATTAACATCCGCACGAGAAAAAATCAAAGAGTCGTCCGCAAAGAATAAATGGTTGATACGTGAACTTTTCCTGACAATTCTTAATCACGGAACACTACCATCAGAATTAGCTTTTTTTAATAAGTGGCTAAGGCCTTGCGCATTTCACCTTCTCTTCTTCTTCCTTTTCTTTTTTTTTTCTTTTCTTTTTTAATCTAATTTTGAAAGAGCAAAATCTCAGGTTGGTTTTCCACCATCACCCTGCAATAACAATTCCACCTGTCTGGGAACTTTATTTTAAAAAAACGGGTTTGGATGCAAAGCTTTTGATTTTCCTTTTTTTTTCTTCCGTAAAAAAAAAGAGAAAACTTTCTGGAGGGAGGTTTGAAAATTTCCGAAAAACTTTCCGGCGGAGTTGGAGGGGAAGGTATGGCTATGGAGTGATGACGGAGTTGAAATATCTAAAAACAAGAAGCAAAAGCTTTGGGAAGAGGAAACAAGAGCTCTGGTGTTGGTCAAGAGCTACTGCTGAAGCTCATATAGAAAGTAATTTGATAATTTCTTCAATCAAAGAACGTAAGGAGTGA
Source organism: Gentiana macrophylla (assembly GCA_026214975.1). Classification (NCBI taxonomy): domain Eukaryota; kingdom Viridiplantae; phylum Streptophyta; class Magnoliopsida; order Gentianales; family Gentianaceae; genus Gentiana; species Gentiana macrophylla. The sequence continues at coordinate 106,994,594 of CM047807.1, forward strand.
AGAAGAGACTGAGCTAAGTTTCTTTGTTGTTTTTTTTTTTTTTTCATATGAATCGAAGCTCTGATACCATGTAAACTAGAATAGGAAAGAGTAATTCATTTCTTATTGATTCATTGATTGACAGATTACAATGCTTTTATTGATCAAACTAGCACACCTTTGTGATTCATTCACACATAGGATGTGCTACACTTGGAAAATTAAGCAGACGTATTTGACTATTCGGCGTATTTGACGTATTATTCGGCGTATTTGACGTATTCGGCGTATTTGACTATTCGGCGTATTTGACGTATTTGACGTATTATTCAACACTACTAACAAACCCAGGGGAGCTGCTCAAACACCATCACAATGAATGAAACACACAGCAGAGAACAAAGTAATTCGGCAATGGTGGATAACAATATATTGGTTTTGGCCATGGTAACACAAGGAAATTGATCTTATGATCAAACATACAAAAAAGACCAGTGCCTTGAAAAAAAAATTATCCACATAAAAATGGGAAGAATTCACAAATTAAAAAATTATCATTGATGGGAAATATTTTATATTTCTTGCACATCAAGATCTCCTCTTGGATGAATCACATAGCAACTCGGAGAAATATTTTTATAAGAGACGAGGAATTGGTGTGGAGGGAGAGAGAAATGAATTAAAAAGGGGGATAAAGTGGTACTGTTCATACTAATTGAACCTTCAAATTTAGCGGCTCTACTAGTTTTTATTAGGGATTGGGGGTGGGAAAGATAGTCCACTGCAGAGACCAAGTGTTATAATTCACCCTATATCAATTTTAGAGGATGTGTAAATGCCATCATTGTGGTTACTCTAAGAAAACCTATTGATTGAGGGAGAAGAGCGATGTATCCAACTCCAGTGATTTTATGATTGTCCTCATTCAACAATTTTAGACCATCATGCCGTCACTTAGTCAATTAATTTTTTTTAAATGAAAGTTCTTTCATAAAACCAAGAGTCCATCACAAAATTTATTTACTATAATTATTGAAAACTAACGTAATTTAAATTGTATTGTATTTTCATTGATTCAACTGAAGGGAGTGTGTACAAATATATAGAGTTCGATGATTTAGTCAATAAGTCACTACAAGATAAATACGACAATAATTATATGTAAAGGAAATAATAATATTCAAACTATATTATTCTCGACACGCCCCCGCAATCCCGTGGGACGAGGCTGAACATGGAGATTGGACTTTAAACTAGCAAAACGAGGCTGCGCCAACGGTTTGGTGTGGACATCGGCCAACTGATCCTTCGAGGAGATAAAAGAGATGCCGAGCTTGCGGGCAACAACTAATTCGCGAACATGGTGGAAGTCGATCAATATGTGCTTCGTGCGGACATGAAACACTGGATTGTGAGCAAGGTAGGTGGCACCAATATTATCACACCATAGAGTAGGCGGAGAAGACAACGGGACCTGCATCTCACAAAAAAGACTGCAAAGACATTGGAGTTCTATGGCGGTGTTAGAAAGAGTCTTTACTCGGCCTCAGTGCTACTCTTGGAAACCGTCAAGTGTTGCTTACTACGCCAACTAATAAGATTATCACCAAGGAAGACACAATATGCCCCAACTGAACGGCGATTATCACTGTCAGCGGCCCAATCAGAGTCAGAATAAGCCCGGAGCGAAATAGGGGACCGGCGGGAGAAGAAGAGACCATCGGAGATAGTGTGCTTAAGATACCGAAGAATACGCTTATCGGCAACCCAGTGAGCTTCGCTAGGTGCATGCATATACTTACTAACCTTGTGGACCGCGAAGGCAGGCCGAGTGAAACTAAGATACTGTAGGCCATCAACAATAGTGCGGTAAAGCGAATGATCCGCACAGGGAGGGCCATCGTCAAGTGTAGGACGAGTAGAAGCCGATATAGGAGTCTGACAAGGCTTGGCCTTGTCCAGAGAGGCGTGCTGCAGAAGCTGAAAGATATACTTGCGCTGAGTGAGAAACAATCCATCGCAGGTAGGAAGCACCTCAATGCCAAGAAAATAAGACAGAAAACCAAGGTCCTTAACCGGAAAGTGCCGACCAAGATAAGAGATAACCTGCTCAACAAGAAAATACGACGAGCCAGTAATAACAATATCATCCACATAAATCAGAATATAAAGACGAGCACCATCACGGGAATAAATATATAAGGAGGTGTCAGCTTTAGAGCCGACAAAGCCAAACTGAGTCAACACATCGGTGAAGCGAGTGAACCAAGCATATATGGAGCCAGACGGAGGCCATAAAGACTACGGTGAATACGACAAACATAATCAGGATAATCGGGGTGAACAAACCCCTGTGGCTGCTGTATATAGACGGGCTCTGATAAATTTCCATGGAGGAAAGCATTCTGTATATCCACCTGTCGAAGAGACCAACCTGCGAAACAGCAAGAGACAAAAGAAGGCGAATAGTGACCGGTTTGACAACCGGGCTAAAGGTGTCAGTGAAATCAACTCTTTCGGCTTGATGAAAACCCTTGGCCACCAGACGGGCCTTGTGACGCTCAAAACGACCATCTACATGATGTTTAGTACGATAAACTCATTTATTGCCAACAATATTCATACGAAAATGCGGAGGAACAAGATCCCAGGTCTGATTGCGCAACAACGCATCGATTTCCTCTCTCATAGCATTACGCCAATTCGGGTGTTTAGAGGCTTCGGTATATGAAGTGGGGTCCAGGGTATCGGTAGAGGCAACAAGCGCTTTAGGAAGTGGGTAGCGGATAAAGTCGGGCCGAGAAATAGGATTTAGGGAATTTGTTTCAGTACGAATTGTTGGAGAAAATAGAGCAAAAATGATTTTATCGATTTTATCGATTTTTAATCATTTATGACAACTATTTTAAAAGGCGAGTTCGATAAGCTTTTATTAAAGTTATCGAGACTTTTATTAAATCATTGGAAACTACATGATAAGTAGTTGACAATAGGATTTAAAATCATTCAATTCGGAGTACGGGTGAATGAGATATTAATGCTTTAAGTTGTTGTGAGATATATGAAGTAAAGTAGTGTAAAACTTTATCCCACATTAGAACATGGGTGTTCCAATGTCAAGTATTTATATGATAATAGTTGATGATTGGTATAAGCTCCTAGAGAAAGGGGGAGATTTCAGTATGGTTTTAGACAGACGATGTTCTGCTAAAATTGCCAAGTGCGCGCGCCGACGTCTTCCCATGCCCGTTGACCTTAGGCTTGGGGAATTGGGCTTTCGTGGGCCTGAGGCCTTGGGCTGGGCTAGTATTATAATTTTTGGACAAATTCAGAGGAGTGGCAAACTGAGTAATTCAGCCGAGTGTTAGCAAGGTTGTTGTGTTCAGCCGAGTGGACAGCATTAAGCAAGGTTGCTGAAGTTTTAGCAGGATGACTCAGCTGAGGCAATTCAGCCTTCAGTCAGCTGGAACTTTTCATCTTCTGCTGAGACCTTTCATTTTCGAAACTGTTATCATCAATACTTATATTGAAGTTGAAGTAGTGGAGTTATGCAATAATGAAATTTATTGTTGAGACTCTTCCACTGCTTGCTTAGTTTCTATATAAACAAGTGTCCACAAGATGGAAAGTGAAACACAATTGACATACAAGTATTCAAGCAATACAAGAGCATACATACATTCCATTGCATAAAATATTTATCCACATTCATAGTTGAAGAGTTTCTGGGCATTGTCAAAGTTCGACGAAGTTCAGAGTTGAAGTACCTCTCCATCTGAATAGGTAAACTGAGTTATCCTGAGTGACAATTGCAGTAACCGTGAGTACAAGCCTGCGCAAATTTGTCTTAAGGACAGAGTGCAACTCGTCTCAGTTTTGCATATCCTTTTTATGTTTTTATTTTACATATATTGTAATTATATTTTGAATTGGAAATAAAATTGTTCTTCATTTTTCTGAATATTTATTTTATTTGCATACGGGTATAACAATCTTAAGACAAATTTTTCAGAACCTTTTGTGTTCTGAATTTTTTTCTGTATGCGAAATTAATAAATAAAATTTTCAGTTGGTTCTGAACAATTTTTTTTTCTGGAGCTGAATATCATTCAGTGATATTCAGAAAAATAGTTTTCATTTTTTTGGTCTCGTTGTGAACGAACCATATTCTGATTGTTGAACTTCTGTTTCTGAACAGAAATGACTACTGTTAATGATGCGTCATTGACACCCATTCCTAATGCTGCGGCAAGTGGAAGTGAAAACGTTGTTACGGCTGATGTTTCTCATGGTGAGAAACCAGAAAAATTAAATGTGAAGAATCACCGAGGTGAATCTTATTGTGAATGTGTTGTTGTGACACTTAATTAAGTGTTCGAGTGAGAATTGTTAAAAATAATTCTTTCTTTGATTATAGTGATATAATCTACCGTGACACAATATTATGTTGTGATTAAGAAATATTATTTCGATGCAAGTTGTATGCGAAATAACAGTTTATCTTCTGTTTTTTGAACAGAAATGAAAGAAATTCAAGTAAAGATCGAGAATGACGTGGATCTAATCGATGAAGAGACATATGGATGCTGTGTAGACACTGGTGCTACTCAACATATGTGTGCGAACAAATCTTTATTCTGGGGATACCAGAAAATTAAAGAAAATATTTTCATGGCAAATTCAACAACGTCCGAAATCGTTGGATATGGGAATATCACGTTGAATTTAAAAGGTGGAAATTATCTGGTTATCAGAAATGTTCTGCATGTGCCGGACCTACATGGAAATTTTATTTCTGGTCCTCATCTTACCTGCCTAGGTTACAAGTTAGAATTTGTTGCAAACTAATTCATACTTTCACATAATGGATTGGTAATTGGCGAAGGCACTCTGGTCGATAAATTATTTTTTATGGACCTTCGTATTGTAAAATAAAATTAGAATAATTTTATGTTTGCATAAATGTGATTGTGGGTATGTATGAGCTCAATGTTTTGACTATTGTACCTAAATCAAATTTTCCCGTTTATGGCATAAATAATTAAGACATGGACAGAGACTTCATGTTTGTGGCATAATCGATTAGGACATGTAAATAATAAATCAATTCGTAGAATGATTGATTGGAGCTAAAATTCACCCTTCAAAAACAATTTATAAAGACTCGAAACCGTGGGCAAACTAACTCTCTAACAGGCAGTGTACCGGGTCGATTGCTAGAATAACTACAAGAGCACGAGGTCGAACCCAAAGGAAAAGTGTTTGTGAGTACCAAAGCGAACATGTTACTTAGTCTAGGTTATCAATCTTTTTAAAGTGCTTATATACTACAACGACACTAAAGTGATTCTTACTAACGAGTCTAAAGATAAAAAGAGAGAAAGAGGATTAAACTACTTGGTTCTAAAGATAGATTAAGGGACATAGATGAACCATGATCAAAATAGCGAGTTTCAACCCCAAGGATAGACAAAACCGGGAGTGTGCATTAAACAAACGAACTCTCACATTCAATTTCACGGGTGCGTGCTCCTAATTCCAGTGCTAAGGTCTGAACAACTCTCTCCCAACACCTTATGCCATGTTAACTACCCTTCCCTTAAGAAGATTCACTAACAAGACATGTTAAGCACTAGAGCCGCTTAAACGTTAAAACGAGTAACCTCACTTTGGGCTCGGGCTTAACAACTAAGCCGAGTCTACGCCGTGATCTTGGAACCCATTTTCCCACATCTCTCTATCTGAACAACTCTTTAGAGTGATGTGTGTGATTTTGACCTAGGTGATCAATCTAGCCCAAATCTGTTATAACAAGTTCTAAGACATGAAACATGCAAGATACAACAATAAAAAGCACTACCCACTCCTAATTTCATCACCCAAAGGGTGATTTCACCAAATTTCACATGATTCGACTATGAAAAGGGATTAGCTACTCATCATACTAGTTAAAACATAAAAGAACCAGTAAATTAAAGACATAACGAGTGAAAGATGGAAGAAATATACCATTAATTTGCAGAAATTCGAAATTTAGATCCAAAAGTACAAAATAGGAAACTAATAAAAAGATGGTGTCTTAGTGTTTGAAGTAGAAATCTGAGCTAAGAAATGGAAAGATTAAGCTAAGATAGTGTTGAGTTAAGCTAAAAGAGTGTATTCTAAGCTATTACAAAATTCAAGCTAAGAAATGGGTAGGGTTTTGCCAAGAGAATGGTTATCCCCCAAGAACTAGTCTAAGGGGGGTATTTATAGGTGGGGGAAAATCTGCAAAAATCTGGCCTCAAACGCGCATTTGAAAGGCTGAACCTGGCGTTTCACATCTTCAAACGCGCGTTTCGCATAGTTGAAACGCGTGTTTCACATCATTTCTGGGCAGGTTCTTGGCTGATCTTCATCTGGAACGCGCATTTGGAATGTTCAAACGCGCGTTTGGAGGACTTGGAACGCGTGTTTAGGGCAGTTTGAAACGCACGTTTGGAGAGGTTGAACTCTGATCAAGATTGTAGCTGCTGAAACGCGCGTTTGGGGGTTCAAACGCGCGTTTGAACCCCTGTTGCCCCAAAACTTCAACTTTTCTTCCTTTTTGATCTCTTCTCTTGCCTCGATCATGCTTTTCACCATAAATCATCACCTTTTGGGTCATCGAGACACAAATACCATTCAACATAAAAAACAACCAAAAACATCCAAACAATTCCGGAGGGTAAAAGTGCTCGGGATTAGGGTTAATATCAACAAAAAGGGGTAATAATCCATCAAAGTAACGGATTCATTCCCTGTGTCATAAGCTCACGATAACACCCCGAAAACGGTCTAAATCACCCAAAAATGTGCTGAAAGTGTGGTAAACGGGGATAAACAATGCACCGGAGTCACGTAAAGTTGACTCCCATCAATGATGAATTTAGATTTATTACCTAATTTAAAGTTTAACGAAACCAAAAAATGCCAAATATGTGTCGAAGCGAAAATGACTAAGGCACCGTTTCCATTAGTGGAAAGAAACACAAAACCGTTGGAATTAATTCATACAAATTTGTGTGATTTAAAATTTGTGCAATCGAGAGGCGGTAAAAAATATTTTGTAACATTTATCGATGATTGTACAAGATACTGTTATGTCTATTTGCTAAGTAGCAAAGATGAGACTATCGAGGCTTTCAAAAAAATTATAAGAATGAAGTCGAAAATCAACTTAGCAAACGAATCAAAAAGGTTCGTAGTGATAGAGGTGGTGATTATGATGCACAGTTTCATGAACTATGTTCAAAATCTGGCATTATTCATCAAACTACTGCTCCTTATACACATCAATCAAACGGTGTTGCTGAACACAAAAAACGCACAGTGAAAGAAATAATGAATGCTATGTTGATAAGTTCAGGTTTACCTCAGAACCTTGTGGGGGGAGGCGATCCTCTCAGCAAATGTCATTCTTAATCGTATTCCATCTAAAAAGATGGATAAGACCCCATATGAGTTATGGAAAGGCCATAGGCCAAGCTACAAATACTTGAAAGTGTGGGGTGTTTAGCAAAGGTAGAAGTGCCTAAACCTAAACAAATAAAGATTGGGCCTAAAACGATAGATTGCGTATTTATCGGTTATGCGAATTACAGTAGTGCATAGAGATTTCTAGTGCATAAATCTGACATCCCAGATATACATGTGAATGTAGTCATTGAGTCAAGATATGTTGTGTTTTTTGAGTATGTCTTTCCGAAAGACAGAAACAATGAAGACACGAGTCCAAATAAGTGGACACACGAATCCTTAGAGGATAACACTTCAGAAAACGAGGAAATTGAACCTCGTAGAAGTAAAAGGGCTAGGACTTCAACGTCATTTAGTCCGGATTTTCTCACCTACATCGAGAAAATGATCCAAGAACATATGTTGAGGCTATGTCAAATCCAAAAATTTGATCAAACGATGTTGTCAAATGGAATTAAAATTGAGTGTGACAAATGTGTCTATATCAAGAACACTTCTAATTCTTATATGATAGTATGTCTATATGTTGATGACATGTTGATCATGGGAAGTACTCGTGATGTAATCATGAATACTGAGAAGATGTTGACTCGAAATTTTGGTATGAAAGACATGGGAGTTGCAGATGTAATTTTGGGGATTAAAATCTCTAGAATATCTGATGGACTTGCATTGACACAATCTCATTATATTGAGTATGTTCTAAAAAGATTTACTGTCTTTAATGAAAGTCCAGTAAAAACTCCAATTGACTTAGCTTTGCATTTAGTCAAAAACAAAGGTGAACCTGTGTCTCGGTTAAAAAATTCACAAATAATCGGTTGTCTGATGTACATAACTAACTGTACTAGACCAGATGTGACATGTGCTGTGAAAAAACTAAGTAGGTTTACGAGCAATCCAAATGGGGATCATTGGAAAGCTTTGATAAGGGTACTGAGGTACTTAAAATATACAATGAATCTGGGATTATGCTATACAAGATATTCAGCAGTATTAGAAGGATACTGTGATGCAAATTGGATATCTGATTCCAAAGATTATAAGGCCACAAGTGGATATGTATTCACTATTGGTGGTGCTTTGGTGTCATGGAAATCCACAAAGCAAACATGCATAGCTCGTTCCACGATGGAAGCTGAGTTTATTGCATTAGACAAGGCAGGAGAAGAAGCAAAATGGCTTCGTGCTGGACTAAACCTATTGCTCCTATAAGCATACATAGTGATAGTCAGTCGGCTATAGGTCGAGCATGAAACAGTATGTATAATGGTATGTCTCGACATATACGTCGCAAACACAATACTATTAAACAACTGATCTCTAATGCCGTGATTTCCATCGATTATGTTAGATCGAAGGAGAATCTTGCGGATCCGCTTACAAAAGGTTTATCTAGAGATCAAATGTCAAAATTGACACTCGGAATGGGATTAAAGCCTATTGAGACATAAATTTTGTAATGGTAACCCAACCATGTTGACTGGAGATCCCAAGATCATGGTTCAATGGGACAACTAAGTTATGAAGATTCCGTGAACACTTACCCATTCTGTGAATAAAAGTGTTGTCTGTCAGTGGTGTAAAGGTTAAGTGAATTTTTTTAATGATTCCTATATCTTGTTTAATCAAGTGGGGTATGGCAGAATTCTATTGATAGGAGATCACCTATGTAAGTGTGAAGTGGGGCTGCTTCTGTGAGAATTCAGAGGCTAGAATTCTCTAACGCACTTTCTGAAACCAGGGGTGATTCATGGCCAAAATGAACACAATCATGAGAACCAAATACGGTGCTTGGAGAAATATTGTGTGAGTATTATTGTCTGGTTTTACAATAAAGTCTGAACAGTTCAAGACATAGTTCACTGATTAGCCGAGTAGATCCAATAGTATTTCACTAAGGCAGGTTCAAAGCCAGAAGCTACCTCTCCTGATGCAATATTTTTCTGTCAGAAGACAGAAATATCTTCAGAGTCAGCATATGCATTAATATCCATTCATGTGGGGATTGTTGGAGAAAATAGAGCAAAAATGATTTTATCGATTTTTTTAATCATTTATGAAAACTATTTTAAAAGTCGAGTTCGATAGGCTTTTATTAAAGTTATCGAGACTTTTATTAAATCATTGGAAACTACATGATAAGTAGTCGACAATAGGATTTAAAATCATTCAATTCGAAGTACGGTTGAATGAGATATTAACGATTTAAGTTGTTGTGAGATATGAGAAGTAAAGTAGTGTAAAACTTTACCCCACATTGGAACATGAGTGTTCCAATGTCAAGTATTTATATGATGATAGTTGATGATTGGTATAAGCTCCTAGAGAAAGGGAGAGAGTTCAGAATGGTTTTAGACAGACGATGTTCTGCTAAAATTAACAAACGCGCGCCGCCGCCCGCCCGGGCCCATTGACCTTGGGCTTGGGGAACTGGGCCTTCGTGGGCCTGAGGCCTTGGGATGGGCTAGTATTACGATTTTTGGACAAATTCAGAGGAGTGCCAAACTGAATAATTCAACCAGTGTGTCGGCAAAGTTGTCTTTGGCAAGCAATTCAGCCGAGTGGATTCAAACAAGGTCATTGTGTTCAACCAGTGGGCGACGATTAAGCAAGACTGTTGAAGTTTCAGCAGGATGACTCAGCTGAGGCAATTCAGCCTTCAGTCAGCTGGATAAATCTGGACCACATAGTTTCAACTCAAATTCTAACTGTGTGGTCCAGAATCATCCACGTGTGCAGTGGCTGATCCAGAAATTATATTCAACGGGATCCATAAATATTTTACAAAGTAAATAATTTTTTTACGGGGTCCGAAATATTTTTCTACAGATAAAATGTAGAGTATTTTTATTTTTAACGGGGTCCACTGACTCCAATTACTCTTATGTGCATCCGCTTATGCACGTGTGTTTATGATGCAAATGAAGTGACTAGGGAAAAATTACCCGAAGCGAAGATAAAACCCTATATCGCTTTATTGACTGTATCAATGATAATATCAGATTCTCTGTAATTACATAGAACATCACTTGCTCCTTTAAACGGGTCATGCAATTTGGTATTCCAATTTTCAGTTTAATTAAAATTTAAAACCAGTTACTGCTTCGAAAAAAATTTAAAACCAGTTACTTAATTACTACTATAATTCTTGATTGTATTTTAAGAAGATTCTTAAATGCACAGCATAGAGTTTCAGAATATTTCACTATCTGGAAAACTAGAATCACAAGCCCAGTTATATTATTAAACGGGCTCAATTATTTATCATGTGGCCAGTAGAATTTAGATGGGTATGGGGTTGGGCTGAATTGTTTTTGCTCAATAATATTCAATGGGTTTTGACTAGTAGTTTTATGGTGATCCAAGTACACCATTTTATATATGTTTCACTAATAATATTTAGTGACTTCTATTGGCACCACATAAACACTTTACATGTAATTGTTGTTCCAATAGAACTTCCATTTTTAAAACATGGTAAACATGTAAAAATACAATGTAAAAATGGGGGTCCATCCATTTATGTAATAACTTATTGATCACCGAGTCATATATGTCTTAAGACCACGATAAAATTTACGATGTTTGACACCACCGAATTTCTAAAAACACCCCCTTTTTAATAAATATTTTTACCACAAGGTAAATATTATATAACCTAAAAAAATTAAAAGTATTCATGAAGCTTATCAAAGCGGTTAAGCTGAGGTGTTAGGACCATGCATGAGGTCTTGTACTCAAGTTCCACCGTGTGTGTTGGTATATGTCCATTATAGATGGTAATTTCGTTTTGGTGATTTTTTTATTATTGAAAATGGACCCTTAGTATTTGTAAATAATTTTTTATCCCACTTTTTCCCAATCATTTTCCTCCCTCAACTCTTCCCGAGTGCAACCCCCTTCACCTTGTCATCCCTCCCTGAGCATCGGCTATAGCCTAAAGTTCCACTCTGAAACTCTGAACAAATATGAGATATTGTTTATTTATCAATACTATGGCTCATGATATAGGAATTTCCTCTTGAGGGAATCGCTGTCACGCTGAAAGATCTGACCACACAATTTCCACACCAATTTCAGCACACAGGTAGATGTGTGTCCACCTCGCGAAGCTGTGTGGTCAGACATCTTTCGTAGCGTGCTCTCCCTCTGTAAAATCCTCTGATCAGAATCTAACCTTATTTTATTTACTCTTTCTACTTTTCCTGTTTCACGGTCCCCTCCTTTCACCTTTCCTAACCTCCATAAAATGAGCTATTGTGTGAAGAAAAGATTTCAAATTAAAATATTAATATATAATTATCAGAAACTTGTCAGTAACCACTAAATTTTTGTTGGCCATAGAGGATGCTCTAAGGGTATTCACAATGGTTCCTCTTTCAATTTCCCTAATTCTGACATGAGGTGAAGATGTAAAAATCGACCCCACAGTAACACTCATCCTAGTTCCATATCCCTTACTAAAATTAAGTGTCTCTCTTAAAATAGGGAAACTGCTAATGTGAATAGTGTCCCTTTTTTCCTTCGAAAACCATTGCAGCTCCAAAAAATAATAAGCAAAGGGAGGAAGATGTGTTGGTAGTTGATGATACGGGATTTCACCCCTCCACGTGGAATTATCTAATTGGTCCAGCTGGCGTGTGAAGAGTCCAAGTCCCCAGTACTCACCTCGAGTCGGATAAGAGACGAGTCAGTAAAGACCGCAGCAGCCAACATGTTATACAAGTGTCTCATCTCGAACCATCCATGTCGGTGGTATACGAGTCGAGACCAAAGTTCCAGCCCAGCTTCACAAGCCCAATATCCCTGGGATTACTTGGGCAAGGGGCAAGGCCCAATAAGGGTTATTTATGTCAATAGACAAAACCGCCCTAGGTTTAGGGCAGAAGAAGGGCTTATGCCTATAAATACACTACTCCAGGAACTACGTAAGGCTTGATTCCTAGACATGAGACAGGATACGTAGGCAATCCAAGATACATTCTTGGACTCAGCCATAAAACACCAAAAACACCATCTTTTACTCACTTTCAGCCATTCGATCCCCTTTACAGCTCACCCTTAGATTACACGTGGCCCGGATTTACAGGTGGTGCATTATTTAGCATCATCATTTGGCGCTAGAAGGAGGGCCTTCTATCGGTGATGGATCAAGGAGTGATGGTGATCAAGTTAATGGCAAAAACATGCCAGAAACGCAGTCAGATCGACGGATTATTGCCGGAGTTTCAACCGTTGGAACAAGAATTCCACCGTTCAGATTGAAGAAGTAGGAGGGACGAACAAACCCTCCAAATTTCATGTCGATCGGAGTCCGTTTAGATACCCGATCGTTGCCGGAAAGATGCTGCTGTATCACCAAAAACACAGTGAGATCGGCGGCTAATTTATAGAGTTTGAACCGTTGGAATGAAGATTCCTCCGGTCAAATTGAATAATAAGGGAGAAAATACAAGCCCTCCAAATTTCAGACCGATCTGAGTGCGTCTTGATGCCCGATCGTCGCCAAGAAGTTCTTGGTTTGTATAAAAATGCAAAGTGAAACCCTAATTGGGAGCAGAGGCAATTCGGCACCTATTTCCGCCAATTGAATCGTTGGAAAAACAATCCCTCCGGTCAAAATCAATTATTAGGAGGACCGAAAAATCCTCAAAATTTTAGGTCGATCGGAGTTCGCTTTGATTTCTCGGTCGTGGCAAAGAAGTTCTGCAGGCACCAAAAACGCGAGCAGATCTGGGACGGTTTGCCGGGATCGGCGGCTCATTCCCGGAGTTTCAGCTGTCGAAAGAACGATTCCACCGGTCACATCAAAGAAAAGTGAGGGAATAACGATCCTTCCAAATTTCGTGCCGATCGGAAACCGTTTCGAGGTCTGATTGCCACCGGAAAGACACTGATCCCTCCAAATTTCGTGCAAGTTCTCGAGCTCCAAGGATCGAGCCGAGCTCCTTCGCTCTCCAGGTTCTTACAATTGTTATTTTAAATTATTATATACTTTGCAAGTCTTTATTATGTGTGTAATGTTTTTTTATCAGAATCACATTGCACCACAAAGACTCGAGATATCGAGCATCGGCATTCGAGCTTTACGGACTCGTCTTGCCCTAAGACCGAGCTCGGCTCGGCGTCATATTATATAAGACCGGGCTCGACTCGGCATCATATTTGGAGCTCACCGATGAGCAAATCTTTAATAAGACCGAGCTCGACTCGGCATCATATTTGGAGCTCACCGATGGGCGAATCTTTTATAAGACCGAGCTCGGCCTCGGCATCATATTGGGAGCTCTCTCGGCATTATCTTTTATAAGTCTGAGCTCGACTCGGCATCATATTTGGAGCTCACCGATCGATGGGCGAATCTTTAATAAGTCTGAGCCTGACTCGGCATCATATTTGGAGCTCACCGATGGGCAAATCTTTTATAAGACCGAGCTCGGCTCGGCATCATCTTTTATAAGACCGAGCTCGGCCTCGGCATCATATTGGGAGCTCTCTCGGCATTATCTTTTATAAGACCAAGCTCGGCCTCGGCATCATATTTGGAGCTCACCGATGGGCGAATCTTTAATAAGTCTGAGCTCGACTCGACATCATATTCTGAGCTCACCGATGGGCGAATCTTTTATAAGACCGAGCTCGACTCGGCATCATATTTGGAGCTCACCGATGGGCGAATCTTTTATAAGACCGAGCTCGGCTCGGCATCATATTTTATAAAACCGAGCTTGGCCTCGGCATCATATTGGGAGCTCTCTCGAACGAATCCTCGACATGATAGAGTTACTATAAAATAGTGAATAAAGCCAAGTCAATGACAGTGCTTATATCACTCCCGACCTGCCAATAAGCCACGATGCGAGGTGGACGGAAGATCCCACGATGGATACCTAACTCGACCAGATCATAAGCCCACGATGTGCGACAGTCGAGTGAGGACTTCTTAATTCGATATCCTATAAGCCTGACAAGGCGGGACCGTCGAATCGAGCTCCGATCAAATAGCCAAGTCAAGCCGATAAGGCCGTACAATGCTAGGTCGACTCAGATCCAAGTGTACCACGAGTCACGTACTCATGCTACACTTCGAGGGGCTTAGGGGAATTAAGTCCAAGGACTACACCCCATAAGGCAATGTCGCAAGGGAATTAAGTCCAAGGGACTACACCCTAGGCAAATAATCAACAAACACAAAAGTGAAAAAAGCCAAGTCAATGACAGTGCTTATATCACTCCCGACCTGCCAATAAGCCACGATGCGAGGCGGTTGGAAGATCCTACGAAGGATACCTTATTCGACCAGATCATAAGCACCGCGAAGTGCAACAGTCGAATAGGGAGTGCATAATTCGACCTGGTCATAAGCCTGACAAGGCAAGACAGTCGATTCGAGCTCCGACCAAATAGCCAAGTCAAGCCCATGAGGCAGTACAATGCTAGGTCGACTCATCTTCAAGAAGACGGTTCGCATAGTCGGGCCAAACGTCCCAGTCAAGAGCCAAACGAGCTAATGAGGAAAAAAAGGCCAAGGCAAAGGCACGGTTCGCGAAGTCGGGCCAAAACATCCTGCGCGTCGACCCGCCCATAGCAAAAATAGTCCAAAGGACAAAAAATGCCAAGGCAAACGGGTCAAGCTCAGCTAAAACACACAAGTGCAATAAGAACCAAAGGTTCATAATACACTTGGGGGGCAACATAGACATCGACACGCGAAAAATAAAGCAAAAGCAAAACAGAGCCAAGGCTCGAAAGCTGAAACGCATTGATGTGGAAAAGAGGATAAAAAAGAAAAGGAAACAAAATACTGCAAAAACTGAAGCAAAATAAAGCTAGGCATCGAGTTCGGATCATGTCCAAATCTCTCGGTAGTCATGTGTCATGAGTCATGAACGACAAGGAAACACCATGACACCAGTCTTTTTAGACAGTAATTACTAGGACATCGTAGCCGGAAATGTATATCGACAGCCGAAAGGGCATCGATTTCGACAAACGAAAGGAGGCAGCCAGGGGCATCTCTTCTACTACGCAACAACAAAGAAAAGTCCAAAAAATGCTAAGGCATGGAAGACAAGTTACATATGATCGACAAACGGAACTCATCAAAGTATAACGAAGATGATGAATCAGTATTATACTTCGGGGGCTTATAACAACGAGTCGACATTGAATCTTGATGAAAAGCGAGCAAAGAAACGGGAATCGACATCGACAAATAAATAAAAACCTAGTCACGAAGACCACCCATAACAAGGCAAAGTTCGGAAGGTCGAATATAAATTCAAAAGAACAACGGCTAGAAGTAGCATCGAGCCCGATCGACTTGCGGAACTCTGATGACCGCATCTTTTACGGCCGCCTCGACTGTGTGAGGAACTCGATCAAGCTCGACTGCAGCGCATCCTCTCTCCTTCCGAGTCCGCTTAACTTCACCAGAGAGAAATTGAGCTCCATCTGCATCCTCTCGAATCCACCGGCAGTGTCACGCTGCAGACAATGATAGTCCGCAGTCGGACAACGTGCCCAATAAAATACAAATATGATCCAAACCTAAGGTTCTCACGATACTTGAAAGAAATCGACATATGTACACGTCGACATGGAGAAGCCGATGTGCGAATAAGGCCAAAGGCCGCAATAAAGAAAGATAGTCTATATCAAAGACAAAAGAAAAGAAGGATTAAATCGATTCTTCGTAGAAGTCAACTTCAATCGAGACGGTCCCAAGTTGGACATCTCATCATTCCTTCGACAGCTACGGCATCGAAGTCAATGTCAACTTAGCCGAACATTATAAGTCCAAGGGACAGATAATGCTAAGGCAAAAAAGTCTGCAAAGCGGACATGGAAAGTCCGTATATCGGATTCCACGGGAAATAAGTCCGCAGGGCAGATTTAAATTCAGGGCATTGGATGAGCGATGGCGAGATACACCTTTGATGAGATCGGACGACCTCAAGAGCTCGAGATAGATCTGGGGGGCTTATGATGATACGGGATTTCACCCCTCCACGTGAAATTATCTAATTGGTCCAGCTGGCGTGTGAAGAGTCCAAGTCCCTAGTACTCACCTCGTCGGATAAGAGACGAGTCAGTAAAGACCGCAGCAGCCAACATGTTATACAAGTGTCTCATCTCGAACCATCCATGTCGGTGGTATACGAGTCGAGACCAAAGTTCCAGCCTAGCTTCACAAGCCCAATATCCCTAGGATTACTTGGGCAAGGGGCAATGCCCAATAAGGGTTATTTATGTCAATAGACAAAACCGCCCTAGGTTTAGGGCAGAAGAAGGGCTTATGCCTATAAATACACTACTCCAGGAACTACGTAAGGCTTGATTCCTGGACATGAGACATGATACGTAGGCAATCCAAGATACATTCTTGGACTCAGCCATAAAACACCAAAAACATCATCTTTTACTCAATTTCAGCCATTTGATCCCCTTTACAGCTCACCCTTAGATTACACGTGGCCCGGATTTACAGGTGGTGCATTATTTAGCATCATCAGTAGTTTTTTTAAATTTTTTTTTAATACCGGAAACGAAAAGAAAGGGAAGGGGATCGAACCCTGGATCTCCCACTAGATGCCAGGGCAAGCCCTAGTGGCTTACCACTAGTTGAGATGTGAGAGAAAAGTAATTTTAAGGAATTATAAAGAGAGTATTATTGAAGTTGATTATTTTATAAGATGTTAAAAAAATGAATTTCAAACAGAAAATAAGATAAATAAGAAATGTTATAGGGTAAACCATTGTGGTTACCCTAACCTCACAACCGCCGCCTCTCTCTTTCTCTTTCCCCTCCAAATCGAGTCATGTAAAATCACAGAACTCCCTGACCCCCTACAAATCACGACCTCTTATTTCTCTTCCATTTTTGTTGGAGTTTGAAAATATTTAACCCAAACGGTGGGGACTAAACCCATGATTTATTGATTCTATATATATCCCACTTTGACCACTAATCAAGTCTTATTGATTGTTTGTTGGTTAAAATATATTTAAAAAACATCTTTGAAAATCTGTAGATCTGAGCTTAAGCTCATATCATAGTGGTAAACCATTAGCAAGGGCGGATCTTAGCATGGACTAAAGGGGGCTAAGCCCACCCGGAAAAAGAAATATTACACTATAAAATTTATGTAGTCTAGTTTGTTCTATAAAAAATTCATAATCCAGCCCACCCGACGAATTCGGTATAGTCCATTAGTCCACCTAAGATGAAAATCCTGACTCCGCCCGTGACCATTAGGGTCTGCCCTGACATCCAGTGGAAGGTCCAGGGTTAAAAAAAAATGGTTTCAACCTTCCAAAAAAATAAAATAAAAAAAGGTTTCACCATCAAATCAACAATTATAATACATGTAATAAAGCAACGATTATGTAACATGTAATATATACAGATAGTAGTGATATTATCAATCTCTTCTTTATAACAAGAACAAGGTTAACCTATTCGAAAATAGAAGAAAATCATTATTGGTGTCAAAGAATAATAGACCCAAATATTAAGCTTGAAAGTAATCTAGATTTTTTTTTATAAATAAAATCATGCAAAGAGACCTAAATATTGAACTCTTGTTTTATTTTATTAATTAATAATAGAAGTCGTTCTAACTGGGAACATTTTTCATTAAATTTAAATTCACATGTGACATTTGGATGAGCGATCGACCAAGTGATTACATGCACCAGGTCAACCTTCTTCAAACAGGTTTATATATAAAATAAAATAAAAGGCCATATTTTTTACATAGGCCGACCAATATTTTCCTTTTCCCACTCATGTTTTTATTAAAAATATGTAAGTTTTCTATCTCTATTTCTCTAATAATTTTTTTTTCATAATACACGACAAACAACGTGTTTTATATAAAATCCCATACATTAGAAAAATCTCATGTCTAAATTGTTTTTATTTGTCTTAAAAATATTTTTGTTCTGAATTTTCATTTATCAATTTCATATTTTCTCAGAAATGAAAGAGATTTATTCGATAGTCACAAGTCATTGGAGAACAAGAGGAAAGTCATATTTACAATTATTACATAAGTCATATTTTCTATTATACGACGTCATTTAAACTATGGAATGGTCAATATTCGAAGATTCTAAAGTACATGATATATTTCGAAGCTAATCATGATATATTAAACGATGGATTATTACAATTATTCAATACGTTTGTGTAATTAGGGGGTTAAAATTTGGTTTTAGGACACTGGACTGTATACAAAATTATGATGCAGGAGTTATATTTAGGTTAAACTATATTCACAGGTGTATGAACTATGAAAGGGTATATAAGTTTGTTAAATATTTTTTTTTTTGATTAATGTGTATTGATTTGAATAAAACTAAGTTTTTTAAATTTAAGTAGAATAAAATATATCTAAAATACACTATAAAATATAACAACGGGCCCTAAAAAAATCACTTTCAAAGAGGGTCCTGGGCAGTGGACTTGTTGTCCCGTGCCCAAGGACGCCCCTGGCACTAATCGAAAAGTATTCTGCATGTGTATTTTTTTCCTTTTGTTTTTAAATTAAGGTAAATATTGTTTGAAGTTTGAACTGGTGTAATATTTTCCAGATGAGATCATAGCACTTGAGAAATTGTCATAGTTATGTTTTTAAATTGTTTATTATTATGATCTACGTTAAAAAAAAAAAAACTATAATGAAATTGTTTTAGAATCCGAATGAATATATATATCCAGAAGGAAATATGCAGCTCTGTAAATTTTTTCCAAAGTACAAATTACAATTAGTGGCAAATTTTCTGAGGGAGATCTTTTATGGCATTTGCACTGTCTTGTCTTGTTTATATTCAGTTAATTAGGTGTGTATGAAAGTGTTATCAAATTAATAAGTAAGATTGCATAATTTCATTTAATGGAATAAAAGCTGTCATCAAATGGCTTTAAAAAAAATACTTGTTTAAGAAAAAAGGCCACAATAAATGGCTTGAAAGCTCTCTTTTGTCAGATTTAAAGCTTGTTTTTAGCAACAACATACCAAAATAATATTAATCAATAAACAGAGACACCATAGATGTATGTATCATCATATCATTTCATTTACATACAAAATACATAAAATGATATTGACTATACATCTCATATATATATATATATGGGGAAAAAAAAAAACAATAAAACAAAACATCTCATCCGTTGATCGATCATTATGTTGTATCGGTTTCGAAAGGATGTATGTTGACATATACGGTCATTTTGATAACATCATCTCTTTGGGTTAATTTTTGTAACATGTTTTAATCACAAAAAAAATAAATGTAACATGTATTCCTAGGCTATAACATATTTCCATGCATTTAGACAATAACGGAAGCCCAAATTTGTTCTACAGGGGCATTAATAAAGCAAAATTAAAAAAATAATTACCATATATAATCACAGAAAACATATCACCATTGAAAATAGAACCGGGATATGTTACGTGAGTTTATATACTTTCAGTAAATATTACGATAATTATGAATCATGATGCATAATGCATTGTTAAATAATAAAACACGTACAATAATTAAGAGCAAATAGGTATATATATACCAATTATAAATAATGAGTTTGCAGCAAGTGATGTAATAGCCAGTTCACCGAGTCATTCCAAATATCGCATCCACATCAAACGACAGAAATGATAAATCTGGTTGTTACTTTGAAATATTAATGGGTTTGGAATATTGAAAGTTATTTAAATTATTTCATTAGTAAACACAGTAATTAAATTAATAAGTAATTCGTCCCATGTGATTGTGATCATAGAGAACAACAGCTAAAAAAAACCATTTAAAGCATTTTCTACGTTTCAAACACAAATTGTTTTATGCAAGATTTCTCTGGAAATGATTGTATCGATTGTTTTCTATGAAAGACGGAGGCGTATAAGCAGATACGGATAGTAATTCGTCAACAATAAGTGTATTTTCGTATTTTGTTTAGTAAAATTGTTTTGAATGAACTAAAAAATAAATAGAAAAGGTCTTTTTTTTTTTTTGAGATTGCTTCCTTTTTAATTATCGGACTCGACAGTTTTCACCCTAATTGATATGCAAGGCGGTGCATGGTTGGAATAAAGAGCTGGTGCAGTGGTGCACTGATCTACCCTTTTACATTTTTACCCTCATGAAATTTCATGGATGCGATTCGTCGTATTAATCTTCCTTCTAGTTCTCATCAGGATGTTATTATTTGACACTATGACCACATATATATTGAGATGTATGAAACATGCTTACAGACCAGCATTGTATCTAAAATCGTTTAATCTTGACCGACAAATTTTGACTTATATATAGTGTGTCATGTGTCTTTCTATATAGTACTTTTTATATACATTAGTCAAAGTAGCCACCACATTGATTCGAAATGGATAATCGTGATGAAAGAAACTTTGAAAAATATTGCTCTTTAAATAAATATAAACAAATATTCTAAACAAATGTCTCTGTTAAATAAAAACACGAAAGAAACGAGACTTCGCTCAACGGTTAAGCCAATGATATGCGACAATTTGGTCATGTGTAGGTGAAATTTCTACCAAAGGGATTAGTATTGTTGTGTCATTATCAAAATCACGAAAGGACTAATTAATAAACTTTCTCTGATTAATAGCACTAAAGTCTCGTTGATTTAACAATCTCCAATCGGTCTCTGACCCTTCATCAATTCATTCTGTCCTTCATTCTTGAATCCAAAGTCTCCTTGATTTAACTTTTTTTTTTTCTTTTTTCTTTTTTATTAACAAAGAAACGTTGATTTAACTAATTAACTGAATCATTTTTCTCTTCTTTCTTTTATTTATTTATTTATTGCGGTTATTTCAAAGAGAGTTCTAAATGCAGCAGCACGGTTAGAAAATAAACAATGATATTTCACAGTGATCATATAATTAAACGAAATTTTTTGTCTCCAGTCAATTAGCTTAGTGACAAACGTGTAAAACAATCAGGAGGTGAAGGTGGGATAAGACCTATGAATGTATTTACATGATTTTTTATTCGAACCATACCTAATTTACGGTCATATGACAATTATTTTTACACAATACTAAATCGATTCTCGAAAACTCGATTTTTGATTTAAGAACCGGACATCACAATCAACCTACAAAAATTAATAGTTGATATAAAAATTCACTTTTCGAAAATTGATTCGATGTGGTAAACGAATAGCACGGGGTGGCACAAATTAAAATATCACATAATTTTTTATTAATTTAAATTTAAATAAACAAGACAATATAAAACATTGTAATCCTCTAGGCCCATTCCAATTGTCTTAGATGCACCGTCAAACAATACCAGCAAACAAGCACCTTCCTACACGTCACACACAATAACAATACAAAGCAGATAACACAAAAAGTTTATTCAAAATAACCGATAAGATATTAATCCAGTAGTAATCACTGAGATTGTTTATCTAAAAGTTTCGGGTTTGAGTTTCAGTGAAGATAAAAGAGTGTGTGCGTGTGTTTCAAAAAAACGAAAAAAAAAATTATTCAAAATAATAATAATTCAAGCCATAGAAATAGAATCCTTCCACATCAAAACAACCAATCAAAATAATTTATTAAAGATTTTATTTTATATTCCAAATAATAAATTTGAATAAATGAGGTACGTTAAAGTTGCAGCATCATCACAATGAATGATATAAGCACAGATGCCTTGGTTTGAAAAAAGCAATGCAATTTGATTTGATTTGATTTTTTTTTTTTTTGGATCAATTAATTGGAGATATATTGTCCCTTTCCTTTAGACCATGTGAACCCTTCACAGGTCAGGTTCCACCAGCTTTCATTACATTACCCACACATATGTGTATGCTTGTTCTAGATCTGCAGTACTTATTTGTTTTTATTTTAGTTAATTTTATATGCTCAGATGTGACGTTTTCATAATCCCTTTATTAAAATGCATGATTTGAATTTTTCTATAATTTAGATTTTTTCGACTCAACGCTTAAGATGTCTCTCCTTCTTAATTCAATTTAAAGAAATCATGAGTGAAATTCAATTCAAACTTAATGAAATTATAAAATTCACGATGGAAACTAAGAGCATCCACAATAGCTTCTTTTAATACCCTGCAAAAGAAATAAAGAAGGTTTAAAAAAAATGACACTCAATTATATCTCCCCTTTTTAATTTTATTTTTATAAAAACCAATTATATCTCCAATGTGGCAGTGGTAGCAAATGCCATAGTGCAACAAAATTAAAATATACTTCCTCCGTCCTTCAATATAAGTCTTTTTAACTTTTTTATAGTGCCCCCAAAATATAAGTCTTCTCATATTTCAATACAATATTAAATACATTGTTTTCACTTTCACACTAAACAATGCAATATTATTAGTCAGTCCTAGAAAACAATACAATATTTTACATTGAAATATTAAAAACTAACTCATTTATTATGTTTTTTTAAACTATGTGAAATAGCCAAAATGTCTTATATTGTGGGACGGATGGAGTACTAAAATATCACTTAAAACGTGTCAGGGTGGTATCATCCAAGAAAATGGCTATTGTGAATGCTTTTACATACCTTGACTAGGTTAACAGTCTAACTTTTTTTTTTTTTTGGAGCGATGATACCCAGAATTGTTAGTAGTGGATTCGGGTAACAATTCGGGTAAACAGGTTTCGTAAGGATAACCTAGTTACTTAATTAAACTGGTAGGTATAGTGATGGATTATAGCTGAGCCCTACGTGCCAACAATATTTGAAATCAAGCTATTAATGTAGTTTTGACTTGGGATGATAATGATTCCTTTATAGTCCTCCCTCGTGAGGAAGTTTATTGTGTTGCAATTGACGTCATGGTCAATGACCTGAAGCAGTTACAAGGACGGTCACGGTGTAATCATATCCAATGGCGGACCTACATACTGCAAAGGGGGTGCAACTGCCTCCCTTAATCCGAAAAAAATACATTAAATTTGTACGATACATTAATTTGTCTTCCTTTAAATTTTTTATTTGTTTTTAAAAAATTTATTGCCCCCCTTACTTGAGATCCTGCGTCCACCATGTATGCGTGAATCATGGAACAATTATGAGATCATGGATTAAAGTTTTATTGACAGTGTAACTACTGTCTGAGTTCGTCGAAAACTTATACCAAGCTGAGGGTCACAGACAATGGTGAACATGCACCATGTCGGTGGTACGTAAGTGGCATGCTTCAAATTGATCATGTTAGACAGTGGACGACCTGCACAATGTTGATGACTTGTGAGCATTCTGCACTTCGTAATAACCACTTTGTTGAAGTCGAAGTACATTTGAGGCCCGACTTGGTGTTGGGCCGTTAGAGCAGTTTTACTTAGAAGATCCGAACGTATAATGTATTAGGTCAGGTCATACCATCTAGTATATAAAACAAGTTTCCCATTGGCATAAAAAATAAGTTTATCAATCCCTGTGTATGGTTGAGCTGTTTTATGTATGTAATATATAAAACAAGTTTTCCTTTGGCATAAAAAACGGAAATCATAAAACTATGTGTATATTTTATAAATAAAGGTATGTAGTAAATGCCAAGTATTTAAAAATACGTTAAATAAACCCGTAAAATTATTATGAATTATGATAACATATAATATTAATAATACAACTCAACCATACACATGGATTGACATTGATGTTGTGAAAAATGTTCAAATATTCATCTCGTATGATAGAATTAGAATCGTATATATCGTAAAAGACAAATTTATCGGAAAATATTTATTGGGTGTCTCCATTTATGTAAAGATATCGTGTAATTCAATCTGAACCACACATTTTCATTTGGAATGAAATCGTATAGTTCATATTGAACCACATGATACCAGGGGCGGATCTACCGGCACTCGCCCCCCTCGGACCCGTAAAATACACTACTATATATGTTATGTATTGTTTTCGCCCTCCATAAAAGCTATATTCGCCCCTATCATCTTTAATAATCCGACAACTTGACATAAGATTTTTATTATATAATTAAAAATACATGGTTATTATCAAAGTGATACATATAAAAAAATATTAATCGGTTTCGGAATATGTTTTGTTCAAAAACATTATTTATAGTGTTTTAAATCTTTATTGATAGAAGTAAGAAGTGTTAATGTGTTCGGAGCGTGCGATATATAGTCGTGCTTTTTTGCGATGTATAATAGTGTTTTTTTCGAATCGTATGAGATATAAAAAATAACACTACTATATATTATTCTGATTGTAAAAAATCTTTAGAATTTTTATCGCGTCGTCCGGGATCCTGAGTCCGCCCCTAGATGTTACCTCTGCACTCGCTGTCTATGAATTTCCACTGTTTATCGTATTTGACCTTTTATTCCTTACAAACTTGAGAGTACATGCGCGTGGTACGTGATTGATGGTTGCTAAAGTTTCATTCGTTGTGGAAAAAGATACTTGCAGCAGCATGACAATATGGTGGTAACGTAACGTGTCCCTCTCAATTCACTAAACTAGAATTTTATTAAGAGGATTCCTTTTTAAATAAAATGAAATTAATGCTGAATGTCAAGCTTGTTCAAATTTTTTCCCAAAGTCAAATTTTATGATGGTTCGATCATAATCCGAAATCAATGAGATTTAATGATTTCGTGTTGGTCCCACGTGTTAAAAAAAAAAAAAAAAAAAGTATATTTGTTTTATAAATTGATACTTTTTATGAGACAATTTTTTTTTTTTTAAATTTAAACACTTTTATAGAGCGGAGATAATAATTTTCTTTTTATACTACTTTTGAAAACAGTTGCAGCATGCGGCCATCCATATATGTAAACCTCATTATTGGGATAATTCTTATTTAGTAAGTGTATTTTGAATTGAAATGACGAAAAAAACGATCAGAACCAAACAGTTTAAAGTAAAATGAAAGATTATATTGCTCAATACGTATGAAAACACCACACAAGTATTTTCTCATTATTAAGATTATCTTACAAAGTGAATTTTTTTTTTTTTAAATATTCAAGGTCTTGGGTAATTTGCATTTTCTTTCGGAAATGAAATACACACTTTTTGTTTTTACGTAGATTCTGAATAGTCGATTCTGAATATTCGAAGTTAAGTGGTCACGGTGGTTACCACTCGACTAATGTCTCGTTGTCTTGGTTAATGTGCATTTTGATTGATTAAAAAAATATTAAAAAGGGGAATATAAAATTAAAAAAAAAAGAAAAAAAAAAGAGAAAGAATAGAATAGAATATTTACTCATTGTTATCCCGATATTATTTTTCATTTCTAGTCCAAATTCTTGTTGTTTTTTTTTTATACGGAAAATTGGGCTCCGGTCGCTGGCATATCTTGTACACGGGTCCTATTAGAGTAAAAGTCGGGCTGGAATTATGGGCTTTTACATTGGGCCCCACTCATTTTAAGAAAAAAAGACCTCAATACTTGAGCATCTCAAGGAAAGGCAAACTGGACAGGCTTGTGCAACGGCATCACATTCTGTACACAGACACATGTGCCGACACGGCAGCAGCACCACCGAGGCAACTCGGTTACGGCAAGCTTTGCAACTCGGCGGACTCACTACCACAACTCGGTCCGGGTCGATGTATGCTGACTCAGCATCCTCCGCTTCTCCTCCACCCATCACCGCCGTGCTATTTCCTCCCTCCCATTCGTCACATGCGTCCTGCAATTGGGCTCCACCACCCTGTCCGTGCCCACCGGCCATTCCGACTCCGGCGCCGGTGCCGGATATAATCGCCTGCTGAAGCTGCATCTGAAGCGTCGCAGCGTAGTTTTCTTGCATCCTGGCCCTTGCTTGCCACGCCTGAGCCTCTAAACTGAGTTGAGAAGCCTTCACTTCCAGCTCGGCGTTTCTTCGAGCCGCCTTCTCCACCTCCGCTTCCCTCTCTCTCAATCTTCGCGCCAAGGATTCCTCCGCCGCGGTTAATATCGTCCGGAAGTGCCTCTGCCTCTTCTCCGCCAATGTTCTCCGCAATTCTTCTCCCTACAATAATTTAAGCCATCATATAACACAAAAACCGTCTTCTCTCTTCTCCTCCAAAGAAATGAATGGCGCTCAATAAACCGTTTGTTTTTTAATATCCTGAAATTTTCTCACTACTGCTGGATTGGGGCAACCCAAAATACCGGAATATGCAAGTCGGGTGGGGAACCATTCAAACAAAGAACAACGCGGATTATAAAACCAGGACTAACATGTACTTATCCACTGAAAACTGAATAAGGGTTTCAAAAAGATAGAAATGGAATTGTACGCTTATTGCAGAAAAAAGGTGAAGGAGGAAAAAAAAAAAATGGTACCTGGGCAAGGAGAAAGTGTTCAATTTCTTGGCGTTGTTGTTTGATGTGGGAGCCTAATTCATCAGATAATAAAGACAATAGTACTGAAGACTGAGCAGAGGATTGAGGAGAAATAGAGGTTTTTTGATGATGCTGTTGTCGAGGTAGTTGCTGGTGCTGGTCACCAAAAGCTAAACCAAGGCCAGTGGACACCATGTTTCTGTTTGTGGGGGTAAGTTTCTGTTGGGTATTATTATTATTAAGCTGAGTGAGGTCAATAAAATTTGGTCGTTGCATTGATGTTAGTGGGCTATCTGAACTTTGAAGGGGTGCTGCCGTCGACGTCGCCGCCGCTGCTACCGCCGTGGTTGTATAATCTCTGGCTCGTTTTCTTGAGTTGTTATTATTCTCTGCAGCAGCAGCAGCTGTCGTCATCATCACTCTCCAATATCAGTTCTTGCTTTTTTATTCTAATTTACAGAATAAATGGGTGGTGGGTGGTGGGTGGTGGGTATGATGATGCTTACCTGTATTATTATGATTATGGTGGACTGGCATGATGTTTGTGTGATCAAGAAAAAAGCAGTCTCCTCCTCCACCTCCACCTCCACTTTGTTGTTGTTTCAATGCATAATCACCACCAACAAGTGGGCTTTTCCCTTCTTGAACATTTCTGTATATAACATCAATCACAAAATCAAATTAATGGAGGTAAAAGAAGAAATAAAGAAAAAATGATAATAAAAAAAGAAAAGAAAAAAACAAACCTATTGTTGAGGAGAAGAATATTAGAAGGGTATTGAGCTTGAACAGCCATTGTGTATTTGTTGTGTGTCCTCTAAATTTATGTAGGAGAAGAATGGAATATATGAATGAATGAAAAATGGATGGATATGACTATAAAGAAACAAGGGAAGAAAAGAAAAGTGTAGAGGGGATTTTATTTTAGTTGTGAAGGGAGGGAGACCGGAGACGCCTCAAGGAAAGGAAAGGAATGGCTAATAAAAGCAAACACGAAAATAGCATGATAGAGATGAAGGAATTGACCTCCCCTCCTCGACTCCTTTTTGGCGGAGTCTTCTATCAACTCAGTGAATGACAGAACACTCTGGTAAAAAATTAAAAATAAATAAGTGGGGTAATTATTGGTTTGATTTATACGATGATTTTTTCCTTTTTTTTTTTTTTTTTAATATAGAAAAATGAGCATATTATTAACATAGTCAACGTCGCATCCAAAAAGTGAAAGATACAACGTTAAGCAGCAGGTAACTGAAACAACTACTTAATCTAGCCAGAAATCAATCTACTGGTCTATGTCCCATGCAAGCTTGAGATTGCGGGCTTTTTCGATCGCATTATTCACTAAGACGAAAGCCGAAGGCCGTTCCTCATCACCGTTATGAATCACCTTGTTTCTCTAGTTCCAGATACCGTAGATGGCCTCTCACCAAAAATACTTCCAATTATAGGATGATTCTGTTGTGGAGACTTTTTATTAGAACGGATTATCGGATGACTGTCACATTTATATTTTAAGAAAACAGTTTTATCTTATTGTATACGTGATAATTTTCCGACGGTCCGGCCCAAAATATAAGTCATACTACCTTTTTCTAATTTTTTTCCCGTAATATAAGTCATTCTACATTACCAATGCAACATTTATTGCTCTTTCTTTATCTTACTCCTAATTTATTATGAATTCAACAACTTTTCATTACTTAACAACTATTGCATTAATGATAGTCAATGGGTATTTTAGACATTAACCTTCAAATTAATGACATTCAATCACTTTCTTAATCTATGTGAAAACTAACACGATATTTGGAAATTATGATTTGATTGATTTCACAGTTGAGCAGTATTACAATATATATATGAGATGTACAAATACATGAAAAAGCTAGAATTAAAAATTTGATATATTTCCTATAAATCCTCTAACAATAAATACAAATATATTATCTAAATAATATATACAAATATATGACTAATACCACCCCTCAAGGTGGATGAGGACGAGACCCAACTTGCTGCTTTCTTGAACAAAGGCCAAGCGAGGAGCGACTTGGTGAGACAATCGAAGAAGTTGATCCCGAGCACTAACACGAGCAACTTTGTAAAGAACCCTGTTGGACCTCGATCACGTATGGTGATAATCAATGGCAACGTGTTTCATCCGTGAGTGAAAAATCAAGTTGTGACAGAATCACGTAGTACCCAAATTGTCACAATAGACAACCGGAGCTCCAGGTGCGGAAAAACCAAGATCACGTAATAAAAAAGTAACCCACATGAGCTCCGCAGTGGTAGAGGCAACAGAGCGGTACTCAGCCTCATTAGAAGACCTGGCGATAGTAGACTGCTTCTTGGAGCTCCAAGAGACGGCATTCCTGCCAAGTTAGACAACGTAAGCCCCAGTGGAAGCATAATCATCGTGAGAGCCACCCCAATCAGCATCAGAGAAGGCATGAAGAACATGAGGGGAGTCACGGTAAAGCTGCAGGCCTAACTCAACTGTCCCAGCCAAATAACGAAGCATGTGCTTAGCATAAGTCCAATGAAGATCTATAGGGGCATGCATGAACTGGGAGAGTTTATTCACCGAAAAGGCAAGATCCGGACGGGTAAACAAAGAATAATAAGTAAAAGTTGTAATTTTGTACCGATTTTAGTAAATCGAATTAATAAGTGTCGATTCACGTGGGTATTTGTGATGTTTATTGCGATTTATAAACCGAGACCCGAGAATCGACATATTGAAGTATAATCATATCTCGAATGATTTAGAGAGTGCCACGAGCTTTCAATTGAATAAATTGGAAAGTGGACCAGTGGCCAAATTTAAAGTAATAATCGAGAAATGTCTTCGACAAACGAATGGCTACATCAAAACGACATTTTCGAAAAAGTGTTCTTCACGAAAGTTGTAGATTTTTCAAAGTTGTCCAATGCAATTTAAATTATGAAGATTGGAGGTCTACAACTTAAAAGTGATCAAGTGGCTAATCGATTTGGGTTAAGAAAAATCCCGTAAAAGCTTCTTGGAGAACAAGGTTATCAAGAAGCGTTATCTCAAGAAGAGTCCTTCATGAAAGTTGTAGAGTTTCGAGGCCTTAATTTTGGCATTTCGTTTGCAATTTTTGGAGGTCCGTAACTCGAGATATGAATTTTAGAGTTTTAATAACATAAATATCTTCACCGCATACTGGAGTGTATTCAGCATGGGAACATCATCATGATACCGACCGAGCCGCTCTTACTGGACCGGTCCGGCCCTCTCACCTTTGCCTATATAAGATGATGAGCAGAGATCAGATCGAATGTACCAAATATATATATACAAACTCATATATATATATTCTTCTCTTCTCTCTTTTCTTTTCTTTTTTTTTTTTTATTTTGTAGTTTGTAAATAAGGCTTTACTACCGTAATAATGTAGCTTTTAGTATCGTTATAATGCTCGGGAAAGTCTCGGAAGTTCGGTGTTGTCGAAGTCGTTGTAATGTCCGGAAGAATACAACTCGATTCAAAGATTTGTAACCGGTAACTTTTCTTAAGTATTTATGTTTGTTTTTATATTTTTAGTTGTTATAATGTTTTTAGGCTAAATATAATCTTCGCCAAAACTATGTAATCGATTTTATTTCGATCTTTTAGTTAAGAAATGTTGTTAAGTTAAAATGACTAAAATTGGGTTAATTGAATCTTTTTCTATTTTGATCGTATTCGTATTGACGTATTTAAATCGATCGAGGAATTCATAATCTAATTATGAATTAACGCCTCGTGTCGAGGATATGAGATAAAAGATAGAAAAACCGGAGGGTAAAATTGGTCGTGTGAATAACGTGATAACGGAATCCGATTTCCTACCCGGGGGTAAATTTATTTTGGGAGAAATGAATTTTATTATAATTTGTACTCGAGATCGTAATAATGTTAAATCATCGATTAATCGAAACTTAAACCGAAAGTTAAATCGTCCGGCTTTGACAACCGGAGCCTTTAAAATAAAATTGACCGTTTGACGAACGGAATGACTCCTTTTATCTAAAGGTAGATTTGTACTGGACCTGCTTCGAAAAACCGTAATGATTGTGGACCTTGGACTGATGCAATGGACATATGACAATTTCATACGCTCGTGTGAGGAGGAATTGTTTACCTCGAGGAGTGCACCGCTTCATTTACTCAATTGGACCTAAAATAAAAGGAGAGATCGAACACATTTCATTTAATCGAAAGATCGTATAAACCAATTATATAAGTTTTGGCGGCTTCTCTAAAATTATCATGCTTAGTATTTTGGTACCTATATATTTATATCTATATATATACTTTGCAATTTATGTACATCTATATATATTTATATATCTATATATATTATATTAGAATAACTTTTAAATTAATGATTTATTTTATGTTGACTAGAATAGTAGTGATCATGTGTTATAAAATTGCGGTTTAGATCGAGTTAATAATGACTCTTTTGGTGTTTAACCACACGTAAAAGAAATTACCAAGTTCCCGAGGATTCGACACTCGACTCACTATATCTAGCACCACAATTTGACCCGGTACACCTTGCGGTTAGGATCGTTTAAACCAGAAACGTCTGTCGATTTCCGCAATCGCTTTCGAGGGAGTTAGGTTTAAGCATTGTCGACTTTTTGGCGCCGTTGCCGGGAACGTCGCTAATTTCTTTTATGTGTCTATGGTTACTACTTGTATTAGCTCAAAATTCTCGAGAATAAGTCAACACTTTTTCTATCCCATTTATTTTATTTTTCGTTGGTTGATGACCGAAGTGGTAAGGCCCCGCTCACTCCTTATAAGCCCGACATAAACACTTACGAAAAGGTTAAGAGTAGAGAGTAAACGCTTGCAGTCATACTAGTCGTGAAAATCGACCAAGAATCATCTTCAAACAGAAATACGAGAATGGTTTGAAATCGGTGATGAAACACCCGAACAAGTATGGAACATGCTCAGGGCATGGACAAAAACACATTAACCCTAATAATAATAATAATAATAGAAATAATCAGAATCGGAACCAGAATAATCGTAATAACCCGCCAAACTCGAGACCTATCTGTGATCAAACCGTAAGAAGAAACCAGACTAATAATCCCATACTTTTACCTAATGAAGGAGCGAATAATTTCGAGATTAAATCTCATCTTTTTGGTTTAATTGACGCAAGAGCCCAATTTCTAGGAGAGGATGATGAAGATCCACATCATCATCTCTATCTTTTGAAGAAGCGTGCAATACGACCAAAAGTCAAGGTGCTCATAAAGAATTAACGAGAATGAATATGTTTCCTTTTTCTTTAAAAGGGCGAGCCCGAGATTGGTTTATGTCTCTTCCACATCATTCACTTACTAGTTGGGAGGAGATTCAAACTGAATTTACAAACAATATTTCACTTCGTGATGAAATTTGGAATTAAAAGTCGATGTTGCTAACTTTAGACAAGGATCTCAAGAAACACTTGGGAATGCGTGGGAAAGGTTTAAAAATTGTTAAGAAGCGTGTCCCGATCATGGTTATTCCTTAGATATGCAAATTCAACTCTTCCATCGTAAATTGAGAAAAGATTCACGTGCGGATGTAGATCATGCATGTGGTGGTTCGTTAATGATGAGTGAAGCTCAAGCAGTTTTACGATGCTATAGAAAAGATTTCCAAAAATAACAGAATGTGGAAACCGGTTCTAGCACCGTAAAGTAGCTTTGCGGAGAATGTACATCTAATACGGAAGTTCTAGCACATTTAGAAAATTTGAGTAGGAAATTTGATGGTCTACAATGAATAAGAACCGAGTTCGAAAATAGTACACCAAATGAATACTCAAGTCATGATAATGTGTCATTAGGGAGTGAAGAACCAACAGATATTCAAGAGAGGAGGTGAGTTTTCTTCAACAAAGATAGGAATTTGAACAATGCATACTCAAACTCGTTTAATGCTATTAGAAGAGATCATCCTACTTATCGATGGTCCGAAAACCCTAGTAAGCCAGGACAACCGCCATATCCAAATCCCATATAGGAATAATAATCAAGTTTATCAAGAAAACACATCTAATCGAAATTTACAATCATTACCTAGATCCTATCCTCAACATACCACTCAAAGTATACCAAGAACTTTCGAGTTCAACTCAACTGCGAAAGGAGTTGAAAAATGGGAAAAACTAATGGAAAATATGATGGGTGTAGTATCTACTCAAGCTAAGAATATGGAAACAATGATGACTTCTATTGGTTCAGTCTATGGGATCTCGAGTACAATGAAAACATCTATGAGTGGACATGATACCGAATGAGAACGATAGAAGCTTCATTGAGGAATATGGAAGATCATTTGAGTAGGGAAGGTGAACGTAACAACAAGAGAGACCCAGGAGGATTACCAAGTAATCTTGAAAGAAACCCAAGAGAGGTAAATGTTGTAGTTACGAGTAGTAGGAAGCTCATGGAAGCAATGGAGTAGAAAACTTGGGAATAATGAAGTAGAAAATGATTTAGATGGAAAGAATGATGAAACTAAAGATGAAATTGAATTCATCGATGAGGAAGAAGAAATTATAGAGAATTTCTTGAAAAGGAATAGAAGTTTGGAACACGAGAATGAAGGTGAAAAATGGGTAAAATCCCTAGGATTTTGAAAGACCCTATGG
This sequence comes from Gentiana macrophylla, assembly GCA_026214975.1. Classification (NCBI taxonomy): domain Eukaryota; kingdom Viridiplantae; phylum Streptophyta; class Magnoliopsida; order Gentianales; family Gentianaceae; genus Gentiana; species Gentiana macrophylla. Next base: position 107,028,082 of record CM047807.1, read on the forward strand.
ATAAAGATTTAAGGAATTTATTCAAGGAACATGTTAGAATAGATGAAACTAGTAATAAGGATGAAAAGCAGGAAGAATGAAAAGAGTCTCAAGTAGAGATTGATTCAGGAACAATTTAAAGGAAAAAATTCAAGAACTCAAACATGGCGACTAAGTAATACTCAAAGGTTTAAGGAAAAAGGAAAAGAGAAATTGACTAAGGAGCCAAGGGTTATAGATTTAGAATCTTTACCTTACCCTCCCAAAGATCAAATCAAAAGGCAAAAATCGATAAAAGTATGCTCGTTTCCTTGACACTTTTAAGTCATCTTCATGTTAATATCCTCATTTATTGAAGCTCGATTAATATACCTTATGGAAAGTTTACGAAAGATATACTATCAAATAAGAAAAATTAGAGGAATATGAGAATATATGCACTGAATGAAGAATGTTACGCAGTGCGGCATAAGTTACCACCTAAACCGAAAGATCTGGAAGTTTTACGATTCCATGTGAAATTGGAGGATTTACATTTAAGAAGGTCTTATGTGATCTTGGAGCTAGTATAAATCTCATGTCTTATGAGGATTATAAAAAGCTAGGCATAGGAAAGCTTATTAAGATCGAATGACTCTGCAAATGGCGAGATAGATCGATTAAGTACCTAAAGGAATGATTAAGGGCGTATTGGTTAAAGTAGACAAATTCTATTTTCCAAGAGATTTTGTAGTTATGGAAATGGAAGAAGGATATTCAGCGCCACTTATTCTAGGTCGACCATTTCTAGCTACAGAAGAACTTTAATCGATGTTGAGAAGGAGAATTAGTTTTGAGAGTCAATGAAGATGAAGTTGCTTTCAATATTTTCAAAGCTATGAACCATCCATATACATCACGAGAATCATGTTCTTTTATAGAAGATATTCATTCGTGTATGATAATCGATTACCAACTTTTGAAGACAGATTAGAAGAATGCTTAACTCTGTCTTCATCTATAAAGAAGATGAGGAAGACATTGAAATGAAAGAGATAATCCTTTCTCTAGATAAAGGAAGCTTTACTTTTAAGCCACCATGGCATAAGTATTTGGAGTTAGAACTAGAAGGACCGGTTCTTAAATCGTCAATAGAAGATCCATGAAGAATCTGAATTGAAACCGTTACCTTTAAATTTGAAATATGCTTTTCTTGAAACTCGATAATCTATTACCGATTATTATTTCATCAACTTTAAGCGAGCAACAAGAAGATCAATTACTTAGAATGTTAAGAAAGCATAAGAAAGCTTTTGGATGGGCGGATTGCCGATATTCGAGGTATTAGCCTGAGATTTGTGTTCATAAGATAATTACGAAAGAAGATGCTAAACCTTGTATTCAACATAGCGCCGCCTCAATCCGAATTCTGATTAATCGTTAAGAAAGAGGTGATTAAGCTATTGGAAATGGGGATAATCTTTCTATATCGGATAGTGAATGGGTGAGTCCAACTCAAGTTGTACCAAAGAAAGGAGGTTTCACGGTGAAAGAGAATGATAAGAATGAATGGATTCCAACAAGGGAAATTACAGGTTATCGAATGTGCATTGATTTTAGAAAACTAAATGATCATACTAAGAAAGATCATCATCCGCTTCGCTTCATAGTTCGGATGTTGGAGCGTTTAAGTGGTCATAAGTGCATTCTTTGTTTCTTAGATGGTTATTCGAGGATATTTACTGATTTTCATTGCGGCGGGAGATAGGGAAAGACTACTTTCACTTGTCCTTATGGAACTTTTGCTTATAAAAGAATGCCGTTTGGTTTATGTAATGCTCTGCTCGTTTCAAAGATGTATGATGTCTATATTTTACGATATGGTTGAGAAATTCTTAGAAATTTTTATGGGCGACTTTAGTGTTTACGGAGATTATTTTGGTAAATGTTTGTCGCACTTAGAAAGAGTGTTACAACGCTGTGAGGATACTAACTTAGTACTAAACTGGGAAAAATGTCATTTAATGGTATCAGAAGGAATTGTTCTAGGTCATAGAATCTCTGAATTAGGAATTGAAGTTGATAAAGCTAAAGTCGAGGTGATTGAAAAATTACCACCACCAGTTAATCTAAGGACTCTAAGAGGATTTCTTGGACATGCAGGATTTTATAGGAGATTTATTGCAGATTTTTCAAAAATAGCAAAGCCTCTAAGTCATTTGCTTGAAAAAGAAGTACCTTTTAAGTTTGATAGTAAATGTATGGAAGCATTTAAGACCTTAAAAGCGAAGTTGATTACTGCACCAGTATTGGTAGCACCAGACTGGGATTTGCCTTTTGAGATTATGTGTGATGCAAGCGATTTAGCTGTAGAAGCTGTTTTAGGTCAAAGGTATAATAAAATTCTCAAAGCTATTTACTATGCATCCCACACATTAAACGCATTTCGACTTAATTATGCAACTCTGAAAAAAGAAGCTGTTGGAATTGTAATTTTGCCTTAGATAAGTTTAGATCATATATTGTTGGTTCTAAGGTAATAATCTACACAGACCATTCGACTCAAAGTATTTCTTGAGTAAGAAGGATGCGAAACCACGTCTTCTTAGATGGATTCTCCTACTTCAAGAATTTGATATTGAAATTAAAGATAAAAGGAAGTGAGAACGTAGTAGCGGATCATCTAAGTAGAATGGAGACTGAGGAAGAGATAGGGAATGAAATTAAAGTTTCTTTTCCTGATGAACAACTATTTAGAATAGATACTCCTTCAACCATGCGGTTATTAAAAAATAGAATTCCTTCTAAGGAAATGTCACCTTGGTTTGGAGATATCATTAATTACTTAACCTGTGATTATATTCCGTCTCATTGGACTTGGCAACGAAAAGAAGTTCTTTTACGACTTAAAATTTTATTATTGGGAGGAACCAGACCTTTTCCATAAATGTTCGGATGGAATAATCGGAAAATGTGTGCTGATAATGAAATTTTAAGTATTTTATCGTTTTGTCATGATCGTGAGGCGGGAGGTCATCATGGAGGTTGGAAAAGCGCTTTTAAAGTTTTACAATGTGGTTTTATTGGCCTACACTATATAGAGATGCTTATAAGTATGTTAAATCTTGTGAATCTTGTCAAAAATGAAATGTATCTAAAAACATGAAATGCCTATGCAACCTATTTTAGAATGTGAGTTATTTGATGTTTGGGGTATAGATTTCATGGGACCTTTTCTATATCGTTTGGAAAAAGATTTATTCTTGTAATGGTAGATTATGTTTGAAATGGGTAGAAAATTGAAGCTCTTCCCACTAATGATACCAAGGTTGTCATCACGATTCCTTAAAAAAGAACATATTCACTAGATATGGCATTCCAAGGGCAATCATTAGTGATAGAGGTTCACATTTTTGCAATCGACCATTTACTAAGTTAATTGAAAAATATGGTGTAACGTATAAGTTAGAACGCCTACATCACCCGCAAAACTAGTGGTCGGTAGAGGTGTCGAATAGAGATCAAAAGAATCGTGGAAAAAAAGCAGTTGATTCAAATCGTAAAAGCGGGCGATTAAATTAGATGATGCCTTATGGGCATCTGAATGACTTTTAAAACACCAATTGGTTGTTCTCCTATAAGTTAGTCTTTGGTAAGTCATGTCATCTCCCAGTTGAGTTAGAACACCGAGCCTTACGGGCTATTAGATTTAATTTTGATCCTAGGGTATCGGTGATCATAGATTGCTTCAATTGATGAGAACTAGAAGAATTTAGTCTTGATTCTTATGGCGCTTCGAATCTACAAGGAACGCATACGAAATCCTTCCATGATAAGAGAATCTATAAGCGTGAGTTCCATGTAGGTGATCGAGTGCTTTTGTACAATTCACGTTTAAAGTTGTTTCCAGGTAAGCTTAAATCAAGATGGACAGGTCCATTTAAAGTAACACGGGTTTACAAAACTGGAGCTGTTGAACTAATTGATGGAAATACAACTTTTATAGCCAATGGCCACAGAGTAAAGTTATTTGTGGAGGGAGAAGGAATCACACTGAAAGAAGAAATAATGCTACTGATTGATCCTCCGACAAATTGAAAAAGCAGAAAAAAATGAAAAACTGAAAAAGCAGAGAAACTAGAATCAGCCGAATACCAGGTGCTATCTATCTTTACTCTACTTTTCTGTATTTTTATGTTTAAACTCTT